>NNCF01132555.1:77901-111553 GCA_002313205.1 Laupala kohalensis | reverse complement strand
GAGCTGATGATTCCCATGACTTCACTGGCGTTAGTTTCGGAAGTGAACATAGAATTGGGTATGTGGGTGGTAATAATTGGAGGACATTGATTTGGATATATTGAGTTCGTTATTTTACCAACTTCTGAGAAGTGAGAATTAAACAAACTTGCGATGCCCTGAGGATTTGACACGATCTTGCCATCGTTTAGTAAAGAAACATTTTCTTCGCGATTTTCAGAAGTTGACGTGTAATTGTTAACAATATTCCACATTTCATCCGGTTGTTCGATTTTAGTATGGAAATTATTTTTGGAAATGGCTTTTCTACAATTGTTCCAGTAACTAAATTAAAATGTAGCTTGTTATACGGAGTAATTAAAATACAAAAAATAGAACAATTGTATTTCTAATACACGGAAATGAGCAATATGCTTTGGTTATTATGTTTTCCTGGGTAATTATGACCAGAAGAATATAAATAGTATATCAATTTCTCTCGTTAATTTTGTTTTTAAATGTTCATTTCCGAATAAATAAAGTTTGTATAAAATGACTCGTTTTCAGTTGATTTATTAAGACCTGTTTTATTCAGTATCGCTATTAATTTTTGAAGCTCTGAGTTTACTTCCTTTTAACTCTGTTAACGAAAAAGCAGATTTGTATTTCCTCTTTGATGACTAAGCTATGAAGATGAAAGTAGCGATCATGTTCAGTAAATTAATTTATTTCCTCCACGTGGTCATTCGCAGTTTGTAACTGATTTTTGATGATAAATTTATCATTATTCTAGGAATAAATAAATCTATTAATTCTTCAAATATTCTTTTATCGTAAAGTTTAAAATTTAAAGCCATTTTAGATCCCAGAATACGTGTTAATTTTTTACGTCAACTGAAAATGTATGCTTAACTTTAAGACTTGTCTGTAGTATCTCATAGGAATTGCAATATAAAAATCTAATAAAATAAAATAAATATCTAGAAGATTTGTAAACATATGACAGAAGTATTTCTGGTGCTTACTTTTGTTTTTTCTACGGCAATAGCAAGTTTCCTTCCACAAAGGAACACATGACAAAATTAATTGAGATACCATTTGTATCTTTATGTTTAAAAACATTCATTATATATTTCATTGTATCAAATTAATTTTTTATGATCATCTTTTGCAAGAACTGACAAAATTTCACTGATTCCATTTCGTCGTTAAGAATAGTGTTCAGATGAATGGAAAATATTTTCCTCAAAAGGAGTGTATTACAATAAAATCACATGAAATCAATATTTTACTTCTATGCTTGAGATCTTAAAAAAAAATCAACATACAAAAATTTAGAATGTATTTCACTATGAATTTGAAATTATTTGTTTTGATATATTTTAACGAAACGTAATATCAATATTTTGTATTGATACAATTGTACCCAACAAATTTTCTCATATTTATGAACTTACTATTTAAAAGAAAAATACTTTGTATTACAGTCATTTTTTCTGATTCCAATACTTTCCTTTTTTCATATAAACTAGGTGAACCTGTGCTAAAGTTTCATACATACAATGAAAATTATTAAATATATTACACACATAGAATGAAACATTTTATTGTTTCAAATTTCTATGTTGCGTTTACCTATGTTAAACTTTCATTAATAAGTAAATATTACTATAGAAATATCTGTTTGAACAAGCTTTCATAGGTCGGTACCAGCAAATTAAAAAACAAATTAAATATGGATAGTAAGTTACTGATAAATATTAATCAGTGTCACGTTATTACCAGATACATCATGATGTCGAAAACATAAAGAAATAAAAAAATATTGTCACTGCTTATCGAACTGTGGATTTTGTTGTTACAGCTACCTAGGAGTCAATTTATGTATTAATATGTGTAGAATACATGAAAAGATTTTCTAATTGTTAAATGCGCTATCTATCAGTGAAGTGAATAATCAGGGAAGAAAAATTCCTAATAGTACTTCTAGCGCCCCTGGTAGGGTAAGCAGTTACTTAGAAAGTACGGTTGTGCATAGCAAACTCTAGCGGTGTTATTGTCTACTATTTGAAGAAATGTGGAGTTTGCCTCACTCAACTTTCCAATTATAATTCATAACAAAAAAACTCATGGCACTAATCACCTTCCATTACACTAAAATGTAAGAAAAAAAATATTTCAAACATAATATAATTATTAATCAAGATGACATATTTAGAAAAATCTGTTTCAAAATATTTATAATCAAATTACATTTTTCACACCTAAATATTCTTCACCTTCAAGTATAGATTGCATGAATTATCTTCCACCTTCAACGTTTTGCCATGGACTTGTAGGCAGAAAAAAAACTGCGCAACCAAGATGTGAATCTCTAAAACTGTGCTACGTAAAGCAATGCGGTGTAGCAATCTGTACGCAGGATTAAGTGACAAAATCGAAATACTTCAATGCATCTTTTCAAAATTTTGAATTTTAAGAAACCAGAAGTGGAACGCAGTGTATAAACGAAGTCGGTATGAGCAGTTCAAAAATAGGCTTCTATTCCTAATGCATTCGAAGTCAAATCCCAATTTTGATTTCGATCCATCAGTTTGTTCGTGAGTTATCGGGGGAACACCTACACTTATGACATTGGACATCGCCAAAATTTTAAAATATACTCTCGAAGCCAATTTGTAAAGCTTCGAAGAGATCACGATTTTTTTCCGACCAATTTTAATTCCTTCCTTGCACACTCAATGGAATGTATGGTATGCAATAATATGTCGTAATACTCAAGAACATGGAATTTTAAAGAAATCAAACTTAGTAGTTTAAATGCCATAGACGTTGATTACTCAAATTCTTTCTATGATATTTAATAAAATGTGTCCTATTTCTAAGAATGTCTTTAAACCCACATCTTCAATGAAAAACACTTAAATATTCTATTATATATTACTCACTAAGAAACCAAGTAGATAGCGTTAAATTTACTTATTTCTTAAAATATCATACTTAATTTGATAAATCATCACTTTGAGTGTCCCAACTGATAATTTCTTGACAATAATTTACATGACAGATAGATTAGATTGTGGGTGGGTCTAGCTAGAGGAGCACGTAGGCCCTTTGTACCCCCTAGTACAGTTAGGTTTATTCCAACCTCAGAGCCTTGCTAAAGGACTGAGGATTGGATTTTACCCTTCCAGATATCCTCTAGGTACCGGAAATATGAACCTAGGTAACGATATCTGGTGTGGACAAGAGCTTCGCACAAACACAGTTCATGGGTGGAGGTTCTCGTCCTCAATTCCGCATCTCCTACACATTGAGTCCTAACTGATTCCCAAAATGTGCAAATCTCTCAGTAGGGTATTATGGTCTGTTAGTAGACCTACTACTTTCCTTATACGACTCCTACCTAAGTCTGTATGATATCTTTCTATATTTTGCATTCATATTCATGCATTGCTTCTCTTCTCTTTTCTGGAATATAAGTCTACTGTAGGAGACAACCCAAATCATACAACTAAAAAGGAAAAAGAATCGATTTCACTTTATTATATCCAAAATATAAATAAATAACGCAGAATAAACAATCTATGGATACAAATTTTCATTTTTGGGCTCCGTGATATCGAAGAAATGTTGTTCAGAAAAGTACCTCTCTTTATGCGGATCAACGTTGTATTATCTACTCCCACTGTTCAGTTCTTCTTCTTAATTTCTTCCGATGTGGATTAATTCTTGTTACCGACTAATAGTAAGTGAGAATTTACAAACTTATATAATATAATCTATTTTTACTAATTTTGTATCACTTTGTATTCTATAGATGCGAATATATCTGAATTATCCACTACTGAAATATTACTGAAACAAGGTCACCTATTTATATCAAATCTTCCATATCTTTGAATTACATAGATTAAATATTAAAATATTCGTCTCTCATCCAATTTCGGATGTATTTTTATGCTAAAACCCACACGGTCCCCACTCGTTGGGGTTCCCAAACATTTAAATGAAAATAAAAGGAATATACGAATCCAAAATGTAGGATAAAACAAATATAAAATAAACTGTCAATTGTGTTAGTGTTTTATATTTTTTAGGATCTTGTGGAGTATGTAACAGGAACCCATTTTATCCCCAATATTACGCGTATTTCCTCATTATTATTCCTTTTTACAAGTTAAAAATATTTTGTATAAATATTAACGTTCATATAACGTTCCGTTGTTATGTTTTCATATAACTATTTGGTACATCTGAATACAAACCTTTCAACTACAACGAAGAGTTGAAATCAAGTGTTCAAGAAAATACAATAATAAATATTGTAAAGAATTCATTTAAAGCTGGTTTGTTTAATCATTCTCGATTTAAAAACACTGATATACGTAGTGCCATTTATAAATATATGTCGTATGTCCTCCATATTTTGCAATCCTTGCATTCCTACGCTTCCGTCATCCGTAGTAGCAAGTCACCGCACGAAAGACGAAAACACAGAAGCCAAACGAAGCTCGAAGAAACGTCGTCGCATGCCTTCGGTGGACGAATGGCCTCTTGTCGTTCCGCCAGTCGCCGCACTTTGTCGACAGAGCGCGCCAACCATTTTTTCTCAATTTGCGTGACGACGCGGACAAATGCATGGGGGTACCGCGCGCCGCTTCGCCGAATACTGAAGGATAATCCTTGGAAAATTGACGGGGTTGCGCGCTTTTTAATCAACGTCGCGCCCTCGCTCTGTTCGGGATGCTCGCATTGTGGTGGGTATAAATGCTTCACTGTTCACTAACCCTAAAATACCTAGATAGGGAATTCTGTCGTATGATAGGATTAGTGCAGGTTTTTTCGCATTAGCCGACTTTAGATTATAGACGAAAGGTGATTTTATTTCACGTTGTGGTGTAAATTGTGTGCCTAATTTATAAATGTTCTTGATTCACTGAGTTGAGTCAAATTGGTCGCTCATTTAATGTAACTGTTAAACGGATTATTAAATTTTGTGAAACCAAAATGTATTTTTCATATATTTTTAAAATTCTGTTTTAATGCTTTATACATGTAATATGATTTTTAGTGCTAAGGTTCAGTAATTGGTTAAATTAAACTAAATGACAGATCAAAAGACGAATAAATAGAAAAGCTAAAATCTATTTTACGAGATAGCTGTACGTATAGATCTATAAGTAGAAATCCAAAATTTATATTAGGGAATTTTTCTTAATCCTTTGAGATAAAATAATTATATTGATGCAGCAGCTTATATTGATGCAGCAGCATTCAATAGTCTATACATCACTTTAAGAAATGTACTTTATTGTTTACCAAAAATACGTAAAGTAATGACAATATAGGATAATAATTTCCTCCCAGTCTAGCCCATTATAAGGTTTTCTAAATGTATCTTGAACACACTTACAAATGATGAATGAGTTAAATCATACTGTAATTAATAGTTAGCTCTCTCCTAGAAACTTCAATGAAGATAATTTCAATAAACATAATGTAATTGTTTACATATCATTCCACCACAACATTCACTCATTATTATTCACCCTCATGTCATTCATTCATCATAAGCCTTGGGAAGGTGCATCAGGAAGGCCATCCGGCACCCTTGTAATTTCCCCTGCCATGACAAAAAGAGGCATCATACCATCCTTCATCTCCGACACCTACTAGATAAGGGAAAATGAGTTAAGGTTCATTTCAATAATGTAATTGTTTACATAACTTCCCAATGATTTCTTTTTTAAAGAATAATGTCACTTTGGTCAAGACTTCAAAATGGTACAGACAATTGATTATTCATTAAATTTATAAATCCAAAAGAGCATGTAAACAAGGAATAATACATTCTTAATTTGTTCATTATTATTATTTTTATTATTATTATCTGCAAAACATATTTTTGTTCGAAGAATTAACTTTAAAAAATCTGATGTGTGTTAATACTAACAATTTTACGATACTGAAGAAAAAGATTTTTTTACTAAATAATAATACTAATAATAGGTAAGAATTAATGTACTTTGATGACAGAATGGTATCACTCATCACATTCTTCGTCAAATAAGCTAAGAAGGAAGATCTTAAAACTCACTTTTAGATAAAGGGTGTTTTTGGACAATTCAAAAACACAAATCATAACAATGATTAATATTAGTTATAATCATGTAAAAGAATAAAATATGTATACCACTCGAAATCTATGGATATAGATGTACGTCTCACTTTTGTATCCATAAGTCTAATTATTACTGAAGTTTTAAGGTATATTAATAAGTTATTTTATTGCTCTAGAAGTAAATAAATACCCATCGATTTAAATAAAAATTATTATTATTTTTGGGAAAAGTTGATATAGTAGAATTTAATCACATTCATAATCTAAGCTTTCGCATGTGTCCAGTGGTGGATCTATACAGCGGTTAAGGGGGAGGGCTAACCGGGGTGGGATCTGGGGAGCATTTCTGTTTGAAAATCATGGTTTAACAACAAAAATGTTATAATTATTATATTTTAATTAAAATACATCAACTCACCAAATAAATAATCAACAATTAACAATGTTAATTAGTAACCAAATTGATTTATTGTTTAAAGTGGCAAAGTATGCCGTTATCTATTGAGAGTTCAGGTCCAATAAGGAGGGGGCTATAACATTCTTAGCTCCTCCCCTCCCCCCATCATAAATCCGACACTGCGTGTGTCCATAACTGAACTAGAGCAAATGTAATATTTAATGGACATCTATTAGAATAATATAGAAATATACAGAATCTAATGAAGAATAGTTGGACACTAAAATGTACATGACGGACTAGGTACGCAAAAAGTAGTTAGTCGCCTAAACCAAGCTAAATCATCATATGAAAGGGTTGTTGTCTTCTAAATTTATTTGTCTGAATTTAAATAAAAGAATCGTGAAATGTTTCGTTTGGTGTACTTGCTCTATGGAAGCAAATCATGGACGCTTGGTAAATATGAGGAGGAAAAAAATTGAGGTTTTTGAAATGTGATGCTATAGAAGTGGATTGCTTTTTAAATTTCATGGACAGAGAAAAAACTAATGAAGAAGTACTAAAAATGTTCGACAAGTTCCCAATTTTATGACAAAAATTGAGTGTAGAAGATAGAATAAGATAGGTGATATTGTAAAACACCAAGGACTAATGCTGTTTGTGTCCGAGGAACATTAAACTCTAGTAAAGAAAAAATATTTTAGTTGTTGAAAACTCTGTATCCATATACATGCATTTCTTAATGAAACTTCATTTCTNATTTTAGTTGTTGAAAACTCTGTATCCATATACATGCATTTCTTAATGAAACTTCATTTCTTATCGACCTTGTATTGTAACATTCACTTTTCAAATAAAATTTACAGCTCCTATTTTTCGTTTACAAATATATTATATTACATTAAACTCAGAATTTTTATCGTGTTAACTTGTGTTAACAAAAGTAGGAGTCTTTTGAGGAATAATATTACAAATATTACGTCACATACGTTTATTATTATTAAATGAAATTGTATGAAATTTTAGCTACTAATCCTCAAGTTCGTCAAATCCACTTCAATTACATTTTGTCCGGTGAATGTGGATGAGTGTCATGAACATTACATTGGTAAAAGATGTACCACACAGCTCTCGATAAATACTTGAATAGAAACCAATATAACTCTTACAGGAAATATTCATCTTACACACGGAGACCTAGATTGGAATGCATTATCCAAAAATGAACATAATGGGATTCACGTCCTACTTTGATATGAGGAGATTGATGGTGGTAGGACATCTGGGCGAAGTGCAAAAAACCAGTCATAGGATTGACAACTAATCCAAAAGAAGGATAGATAACCTGGTGTACAGAACTGTAATGCGGATTGCATTCATCATCTTTCTGAAAGGTGCTTCACGAGGGAGATCCCATTCGATGGTGTTAGCTGACGCATGGTAGGAAAAAAATGATTTAAGAATCTGTGAGATAAATACTTCCTGTAAAAGTCTAATGAGACTTCTCGCCTCAACATTCGCACAATTATTAGATACGATATGTATTCATTTCTGTTGAAATCGTACACATATTAACTAATGTCACATCTCTACATGAATTATGATGTATTAATTATTATCTGAATGGTGGGGTTATTAGAAACATGAAGAAAATAGTGTTGAGAAAACTGAATATAAAATCGTAGGTACAGTAAGAGCAAATGAGGAACAGAGAAAGTATTGCATGCAGCATCCACTGATTCCCGGGTAGCGCGCTCTGGTTAGGAGAGTATTGTATTATGCTGTACGTCTGCAGTAGCGCCCTGTCTGTAACAGTTCTGCATACGATGGCCAGTGCTACCACCTTTCCCCCGGCTGTCCTCTTCCATTTGCCCCTCTCGTGAATACCCTCCTCTGTCTGCCCTTTTGCCTTTCATTCCTTTCTTATTATACATTTTAAAGAAATTTGTTCGTATGGTCTCCCCATTTCGGATATTAATTTTTTTAATAAAAAATTAATTCAAGTACACAAAAACCTCTTCATTTTGTTACTCAATTTTACAGATTTCTATATTTGTTCGGCTTTCACCTTCGCCTTTCAAAGTCTAAAAGGTTTTTAAAAGAATATAAAATTCTTTATACGAGACACGAACGTCATCAAGAAAAGTAATATTTATAGAGCATTAAATGTTTAGAGCATTAATGTAATAATCACTCGAAGGGGAGTTACAGAATATAATCGTTTTGCAATACAACATGATTCAGTTTATCAATAAATTGGAACTTCATCATACTTCTAAAATTTCCATGGAACTGTAACATCAAAAGACGTCTTGAAACATAAGTTTTATTGAAAACGCATGTAACTGATCAATAAACAAACACTTATTCAACTTATATAATTAGCACATCAGATAACTAGCAGATAAAGACTTCTTGACCTTATGAGTTCTTGAAAAATTTATCTTACGTGAAAAAATATGTTACCAAATTCATTAAAATAAAAGTACTGTAAATTTTCCCAAAAAGTGGAAAGTTCATGGTCACTCATCAAATATGTATTTTTTTCATTTCCGGTAAAAATCCTCAAAATAGTATGTTCTCAACAATTCACATTCAAGTAAACTAGGATAAAAGTGGAAAATGTCGTTCAAAATTGGCTCATTTGACCTTGATTTTAAATAATTGCAGTGAGCATTAAAATTATTTTACCTTAGAAATCGACTCATCCAGTGAAAATGTGTTTTACAAAATACTATGTGTTTCATAACATTAAACTTAGTGAGCTCAAATTAATTGATTTTTTTAACGTGGCAAATTCTAACTAAGGGGACCACTCAATCTCTGTACTTTTCCAGTATTGTAAAATTTTGAGCTTTTGAAATCTCTTTTGAGATAACTCTCTAGTTGTATCCGTTTGATGATATATGACTTTCAGATGAATTGTGTATACCTCTCTCCACTTGGCGTGCTTTGTACACGAGAAACCTCACTTTTTCAAATTCGAGACATTTTTTCTCAGGGAAGAAAAAGTTATGCATGTTTTCATATTCCATAAACTGAGGAGAAGCGCAAAATAGCAAATAATACATGTATATATATATATATATATATATCTTTAAGCAAAAAAAGGTTTGATAACTTTTTCTTATTGAATGATACAACCAGTCTGAGCACTTACAATTTGTTTCCGAAACAGTAAATATAAAACACTACTCTGAATGCATTAATTAATTCAGTACATAACAGAAGGTTAAAAAGGATTGTTTTTCATACTATTATCAATAGTCTTGCAGTACTTGGTATTTGACCCTTCAATTCCAATCTGAGGTATTTTTCCACTTTCCTCTTCGTCCGTTGTCAAAAATTAAACGATACATTCCTGGTCTGGTAGAGACAGAATTCGCTCTCTTTGCTTCTTCGTATCAGTAATCTTCTCGCCCTAGTGATCTCCAATAGCTTCTGCCAACATTTCAGCGCTGTTGGCGTATTGGTCTCTGTTGGTTAAACGAAAATCTGATACGGAAGAACATGTCTCTGTCAGATTTTTTCTCTCCTTTATTAACACTTATATATCCCCCTATATATCCTCCAACTGTCATATCCCCCTATTTTTGTCGCAAGACATTTCCTTCAGTCTTAGAAAGTTATGTTTTTTTTGTATGATTACACCATTTTATATTTTTCCGTTTCAAAACATAATGTGTAAATCCACTTAGATATATATATAACTTAGTAAATGAGAGATTTTAAATTATGCTTAAAAGCAAATTTTAAAAAGTCAGAAAGAATTTTACTGCAATATTCATCCTCGTATTTGGCATTTACCCAACATTATTAGATTTGACAACCCACTACTCAGTTTATTGCGTACTGAGTTTGCCGATCAGTCTGCACATTGAGAATTGTTTGAAATCATACATTTTTATTTTAAGTTTTACTGAACGTTATTATTTACATTATAGTAGAGTGATTTTTTAAACAAAAGGTTGTTTACAGAAGTGTTTTTAAGTTTGTTTAATACTTTTTAGTATTATAATTTCTTTTCGTTTGTGCTCATTGTCATAAAATATCATAAACTTGACTGTCTTATCACATATCGTAACGGATTTCCAGTACTCACCTCCCACCATCATTAGATCAGCTCAATGGTACCATAATCGTCTGTCATACAATCCACACATATATGAAAAATTTCAGCTCGATCTAACACATGGAAGTGAATGAAAAATCAATTACCCATGAGGACAACACACATACGAATTTGCAAGTTAAATAGAAGCTTTTATAAATCACTCGAGACTTTACCTGTTATAAGGGGGATGAAAACAGAACTAATGAACACCACTTTTCAACAATGCTTCGTGACGCCACACAGTGGAGTATATTGAGACAAAACTTGGTCAAAAGGATTTTATCCCGTGAATTTTATGGATTATGGCGAATTATCATTTATAAGTATATAAACAAATCTCATGTTAAGTTAAATGAATTTTTGATTCTAGCGGTTATGTATCAAATCTATATAAACAATGAATGAGAAGCTCTATATATTTTTTTCAAAATGAATAATGGATATAACATTTCTTTATATACTTAAAAATGATTTTTCAACATAATTCACCAAATTTACTGAATAAAGCACTTTTGGCCAGGTTTTGCCTCGATATACTCGACTGTGCAAAGACACGAAGAGGTGTTGAAAAGCGGCATTCACTAGCCCCGTGTACGTGTCCTTTTATAAAGAGCGGCGTCCAACTGGCAGTTCACCGCTCCATCCCCGTAAACCGTGCTGAACCACAGTGTGTTATGTATGCATGAGCGTATTTTTAGTGTTGATGGAATTCTTTGATGTTGTGCACAGGTGGAGACAATCGGTGACGCGTATTGTGTGGCGGGAGGCCTCCATAAGCAGAGTCCCACGCACGCGCAGCAAATAGCGTGGATGGCGCTGCTCATGATCGAGACGTGCTCACGTCATCGCACGCACGACGGTCAGCCCATTCGGGTAAGCATACATGAACCATGGACCGACTACCTAGTCTCACTATATGAGGCACCGCAGAAATTGTAATGTTGTTTTCGCTTTACAATTATTTCACATTATTAACCAGAAAATTACGAACAACAATACAATTGTCAATTGGCATTCCTATGGACAAAGTTACCTGTACGCAGGACTGGTGCATTTACATTTCATACTTCTATGATAACTTTCAGTCCGGTGAAAAAGGCGACGATATCAGGAGACTTTCTCTGATCACAGGGTTGATAACCACTACACCACCCGTTCGCCTTCCTCATTAGTACCCAGACTTCGATTCCCAACTCGTCGCCATTTCCGCCTGACTGAAAGTTATCACATAACTCCACCACGTACCCGGTACACGGAAGAAATATATTCATTCTTATATATAAGTTACTTATAGTTCTTTCATTCTTCTAAATAACTGACTAGCGCTCATAGTATTTACACGTAGATAAATTTCAGAAAGTTATATGATGCGCACCCTATTTACTGCATTCTATAATTTTAGGATCATTTGGTAATATATTGCAAAATTTGATTGCGTAAATTACTTCATTTTTGGTATCTGGACATTATTTTTCCTTGTTATACTTTTTGGAATTTACGTAGCTGTAACTAAGGCTACCACAGTTTTAAAGTAAGGATTCATATGCAGATAGTAGAGTCAGTTAATAAAATTTATAATTTTCAACAATCTATATTGTATGTTTTTCAAAATGTTTTGTATTTTTTATATAATACTTTATTATATGCACAACCCATTTCTATTATTCTGTTACTATTAATGTTGAAAAAAACATGGTATATCAATGTTAAAGTTTCCGTGCGCATAAATTTGGCTAGTTTGTACTAGACAAAAATTAAGTACATTATTTTTTTATAATGAAGACGATATGCTAATTCTATTTAAAACTATAATTTCAATCATTTGTATGTTTTAATCAAGTTTTTCTTTAGTTATTACTATTTAAAAATTAATTATAATTTCCGAATAAAATCAAAACACTCATCAATATTTAAAGAAAATTTATCTAGTGCCAACCATTCAGTTATCTGTTCTAGATACGTATTCAATTATTTTATTTTGACATAATCCATTATTGACTTTCATCTATTACTGCTGTATCATTTGCGAATGAGACAATCAAATTTTCATATATTGACATTCAGTTTAATTAATAAATATTATACAATTCTCTATGTTGCTCGGCTAGTGCGCTCACTAACCAATGACAAACCCCAGGTTCAATTCTCGGTGGAGCCAGAAACTTTTGTGCTTCTCTCTTCAATGTTTCAGTTCATATAGCTCAGATAATAGAAAACTGAGACTTACCAATGCCCTGTGTATTACTTGGATATGGCAATGTAGATTATAACTAAACGCTGCTCCTTCAAAAATATTTCCCGACGTGTTAAGGGAGTAAACCCACTCAGAATTAGGCTTCATTAGTGCTCGTTACCATGATCCTTAGTTAGCCGTGACAAGAAGTACATACAATCTTTAGGACATTTCGCAATATATATTGCGATTTTTTCTTCATATAAGGAAAACTCAACGACGTTTTAAAAACAAGGATATACAAGCGCAAAAGAAATTTAAATTCAGTAGAAAAATGTGCTAACTTCCCACCACTGAGAAAATAAAAATTACTCAATGGATTGTATTTCTAGAGGGGGACTTTAGGGTTCGCCAAAGTCAAGGTAATTAGAGCTCTTGCAGGTGCGAAAAAATGAAGTGTGGGTCTCGCCAAATAACTCTACCATACCCACTAAGAAAACTTCCTGAATTCAACAAATAGCTAAATACAAAGATGATAGGAAAGAAAAGAAAACAGTTGCATAATACATTATATAGAAAATAAAATAAATTCTCAAAATTATAATTATAAAACTACAGGAAAGAAAAATAAAAGAAAAGAAGAAACGGAAAGAGGAGAAAATAATGCAAATTTAAACCCTCCCGAGAACTTGTGGGAGGAGCTCCGATCTACTTATAAAATTCAATAATTTATTAACATTGTCCGTTACTTTTTCGAGAATTGTTGGTAAATCTGAAGCCAGACCAATTTGTCTCCATATTCTAGTGTATTTTCTGCAATGAGTTAGTAGGTAACGCACTGTCAGAGAAGAGCTCACAAACGGGTTCTTCATAAAGTAGCAAAAAATACCAATGAATGAGAGTACAATGTCCTACGCGCAGGAGGATCAGCAAGACTTCCTCGCGCCTGGTTGACCTACATAAACTACTCCATGACTTAACAGACGATTTGATAAGGCGGAGCTTATTCCCTTCTACAGCCAACCACTCATTGTTCCATTCACTCAGAATACTTTTCTTGATGAAATTTAGGAGATCCATTTTGAAATCGTTAAGAAATCCACGCGATGCTTGAGACCCCTGCGCGGAAACGTGTGTTTCCTCATTTCCTTTGATTCCTACGTGTCCGGGAATCCAGCAAAACATTATGTTCCTTCCGTCACTTTAGAGTGCGAAAAGCATATCCTGGACGTTCTGGATCAGTTTATCTGCTGAATATATTGCCTGAATTGCTTGAAGGGGTCTTAGATAATCTAAACTAATCAATAAATATGATCCGCTGGAGCATTTTGTTGATCGAAGTGCACTCAATATTGTGTAGTACTCAGCAGTATAAACTCTGCAATGGTCGCCAAAACGGTGGCTCAAGGTCCTACGGGGGAACACTATGGAACAGCCGACAACATCGGCCTCTTTCGATCCGTCAGTAAACTCAGGAATAAAGGTCTGGTGTTTGTCGAGAATTAGGTGAAAGTATACCCTCAACATCGCGGCTGGAGCGTTCTTCTTGTCATGACCATGATGGACACTATTCAACTTCTTCAAATACCTTGCACGAGGAGAGCTATATACAACACAGCCATAATCGAGCCCAAATCTTATGAATGCTCGATATAACAGGTACTTCAATACAATCAGAGACTGTTATGTTCTCGCTCTTAGGTCTGTAAGATGTTCAATCCAGTTAAGTGTCCGAAAAAAAGATATCTGGGAATTTTACTGATGGATATAATTTGAGACCGTCGTCTGTCATGGCGAGGTGAGGTTCTTGCAGAATTCTTGGTCTCTTACTGTAAAAACCACAGCTTTTTTCTCAGCAGAAAAGCGAAAGCCAGGACAAGATTCTTTACTGCAGATCTTATACCGTTAATGGCCACTACAAACTATGTCACACTCAGGACTTAGTCCTGAGGGACACCATTAATTTTAACCAAAAAGGACCGTAATAGCTGTGGAAGGTGTCCTCTAGAACCCAGGTATATAGTAAAATGCCATGACTCCATGTAGAATCGTCAGCCTTCTCTATGTCAAAGAATATTCCGACGACATGTCTTCGGACGAAGCATCTTGAAGTGCTGTTTCCAGGAGAAATAAGTTGTCCACGCTGAAATGGAACATCCTGAATACGACTCAGCAGGTTATGTCTTTCAAGATACCAGACGAAACGTCAGCTTCAAATTCTCTCCAGAGTGTTACCGATGCAGCTCTTCAGGGCGATACTTCGATAACTACTGATGGCAGTGTTGTCCTTTCCGGGTTTTAGTAAAGGGATAAGCGTTGCTTCCTTCCACGAATTAGGGAATACATCCTCGGACAATGAAAGATTGAAGATATCCAGAAGGTATTATTTTGATTCTAGACTGAGTTGTCTGAGAGTCTCATAGCGAATGGAATCACGACCAGAAGGAGTGTCGTGGACTGTATCTAGAGCTGACTTAAGTTCCCTCATTGAAAAGGAAGAGTTATAGATTACCCAATTAATGGAACGAAAGTCAAGGGAGGTGCTCTTTGCTAATTTCCTTTTTCTCGCGAAATCGGGATTGCAATTTCCTGTAGATGTTAGATCAGCAAAGAATTCAACCATCACTGTTGCCATTTCTCGGCTGTTGAAGAGAACCTGACCCTGATAATTGAGTTCGCATATTGGGACTCCAGAATACCTGCCAGATATCTTTTGGATTCACTCCCATACTTTAGTGGACGATATTGTTCTCTTAATGGTATTTAGAAACTCTTTCCAGGAGATGGATCTGGATTATTTGATGGTTCTGCGCTCTTTTGCTATAGTATTCCGATATGCACTGAGGTTTTCCGGAGGTGGACTGCTCTTAAATTTCTGCAATTCTCTTCGCCTCGCCCGAATGGCGGACTTACATGCGTCGTTCCACGAGGGGACAAGACGTCTTCGCAGAAACAAAAGTTTTCGGAATGGATTCTACAGCGGCGTGATGAATCACCTGGATCAGGTGTTCGACCCTCTCTTGTACACTTACCGTTTGTCTGAAGACAGCCACAGCACGGTAGAGTGACCTGTTTGCCTTTCTGAGAATCCCTTTCCGAGGCACGCAATCGTGAAAAGTCGCACGTTTCTGCAAGGACAACCAGATAGGGTGATAGTTGCTACCATGCAGATCATCTTCTATGTTCCAAAAACTTGAGGAGAACAAATTGACAGGTCTATAGCAGCCCATGAGCCTGTGGAAAACGCAAAGTAGGTCATCTCCCCGGTGTTCATTATACATAAATTTTCACGCTCGAGGAGATAATTCAGCAGTCGACCTCTGTCTACGATCTACGAATTCCACAATACACTATTGGTCTTGAAATCTCCAAACAGGAGGAATGGTTGAGGGAGCTGGTAAATTAAATCCCTGAGAGAAGTCTCCGAGAAATATCGCGTCGGATGAAGATATATTGAACACACGGTCAGAGTTGGTACGCTGTCAATTTGGACTGCTATAGCCTGGATTTGAGTTTGTAGGAGAACGGGTGAGGAGAGGATAGTGTTTCTAACAAACACGGCAACTCCACCTCTTGGTCAATCTCCAGTGGTGTCGTCATATCTGAAGCTAATGTATCCCCGCAGAAAGGAATAGAGTTCTTGTAAAAGATGTGTCTCTTGCAGGGAAATACAGATCGGATTTCGACGCGCTAAGAGCTATAAATNTAGTCATTAAAATTTCACTGAAGTATGGAATCCATAACGTTTTGTAACCTCCTGGGTCGGGCTCCTGACTGTGTATTTCCGTGCCATCTTCGGATAATGTACAATCCGACCCGGAGGGAGGGATTATAGCGACGTTCTTTTTACGTCTCCGCGAATTTCTAGGAGGAATTTGATTTTTTAAGAATTTGGAAGGGTCCGAAACTATAATTTGTGTACCCTGATTTTTGTTCTGCTTTGAAAGTGTATTGGATTTTGCAGTTACAATGCTGGGTTTCTTCTGTATTAAGGTACATTGTAATTGCAGGACTGCAAGTAGTTTTCTTTGTTGAAGAAGAACTAGGTGTAGCTGGGGAGACAAGTTTCACAGGAACAATTGGAAGATCTTTCTTCCCCCATTTTCACTGGCATGTGCACAAAGTTGAGGCAGACATGTCATTGGCAAAATTCTGAACCGAAATGTTCTTCTCTGGTAATAGAGTCTTCGTAGTAACTGGTTGAAAATACAGGGTGTTGGACCCTGTACATCTTCCGTGCTTTATCGTACGTGATCTTTTATTTTCTTTTTCTCTAGAAAGATGACAAACTCCCTGCTTTATACCGGGTGACTACCTGTGCAATTAATGCACAAAGCAGGTCCCGGGCATATAACGCCGGGTGCGTGTGCCGGCTTTCCGCACTTGCCACAAGTTGCACGGCTCTTACACTATGTCATGTGTCCAAATCTCTGGCACTAGAAAAATCGAAATCTCTTAGATTGCGGTGAAACTCACCGCCAGGTAACTGATTAATTATGTTATGTTAAATGAAAATGGGAGACGGGACCGGGGTTCGAACCAGGGACCTTCAACTCAGCGCGCTCATGCGCTTACCGACTGCGCCATCTCGTTTGCCTGGGATGGAAGACACTGAGCTCAAGGTCCCGGGTTCGAACCCCGGTCCCGTCTCCCATTTTCATTCAACATAACATAATTAACTAGAAACATCGCAAAGGATTCGGAATATGGGGCCGCACTGGCAGGTTTGGCCATCCAGCTTTAATGTCCTTCGGTAGCGTAGGGCAGTCAAATGTAATGATGAAGGATGCGGTCAGAAACATCGCCAACTCTCCTCATTACCTGACTGACCTCTTTTCTGTCTTTTCCATTATGTCCATGGAGATGATAACTCCCTTGCTCCGGTTAAGCGCAGCATGAAGCTCACACTTTACAGCGAACTCTCCCAGCTTCGTGCATTTAAGGAGTTTCGATGCCTGCTTGTTGATTTTAGTCTCCAACAACATGGAACCATTCCTCAGTCCTTTAATAGACTCTAAATCTTCAACTAGACCTTTTAATGCCTTATAGATGTAAAATAGTGAAACTTTTTCGAGAGATCCATCAGTTCTGGACTTCAGAATATAGCCATTCTGGTAAGAAATGGTCTGCACCTTTATCTTTTCTGTTGCGTGAGGGTGTTGTCAACCCTCTGCCGCTTTGCAGATGTTTGGGTATGGTTTACCCCTTGCGGTCCACCAGAACCGCAAGGTGAGGGATTCAAATCTTCTGATATTTCGTCCCACGAGTTCGGAGGTAAAGATGTCTGGTGACGTGGAACCCCACTAAGCCTAATACAACTGAGGTGCGCCCAGTTAGCCCAAAGTTTGTCCGCTAACGAGTGTTTAGCCTCAACACCTATTCGCCTCATCGGTGCGTAACACACCTTGAGGTTGAGGGGTTTTTTTATAGAGGTTTAATCCGTCCTCGCGACTCGGCCGATGAAGGCAAGATCCCCGCTCTTTGCAACACAAATTTCCACCATCGCCCCATCGCTGAAGTTTGCCCAAAGCTTACGGTGTCCGGGGACTGGTGGTGCGGTACCAGTCCCCAGCTCAGGGCCGTGAGATTTCCAAGCCCATACTCAGTCGAAACTGAGCACCATGCGGGGTGATGGATTGGGGTAACACTTTAGTATTAGACAAATAATCTAAGTATAACAAAAGTTTCAGTATTTATGAAATAGTATTTATGAAAAACGCTAATAAACGTACGTACAGAAAAACTATCAATTATTTACAATACTATTACGTTACGTATTTTGTGATACTTGCTTTTTGTAGATATACTTTGTCTTAATATTTGCGTTTTATATTATGCTCAATTGAACTGTAGGTATGTTAATAAATACATGTGGTTACACCTGATGAATGTCTCAACCTCGGGTCAAAGTATTGTGTCAAGAAAAATATCTCAATATAAATTGTTAATTGTTTAAATCAGGTCATACCAAGAATATTTTACTATTCTTGATTTTAAAATAGACGTCAATAAAAAAATAATTTTCTCAAGGCTGGGTCGATATCAGGGAAAGTTTTATGTTCCTTAAGGCTGAATTTGAAGAATTGTAATCGCTTCCCTCTGGATAATATAAACGTACTCGGTGCTGATAAGGCACACAGTAAACGTTCTCTGATATCAAAGAATAAAGTTTACGCATCAAGTTCTTTCAAATGAATCAAGTGTTATGTTTCAGTACTTCGCACAATTTTTCTCCTTCAATATTTAAATGTACTTTCCTGCGAATCGCTGGAATCACTCGTTAGTATATTTTGATTACCGTGTAGTCGGTTTTACCAAAAGTTTTTTTTTGTCCATTTTTAAATCTATGATAGTAAAATACACACCGTACGACCTTATTTGGACAATTTACAATATTTATTATGATTTTTTCATGACGCAATATTTTGACCATTGTTTGGGGAATTTGTCAGGTGTAACCAATTGTAACATTAATCAGATTTAACAATCAAGCTAATCGCATAAGNAAAGTCAGTATAATAGTAATTCTTGAGTAATGGTGTACTAAAAAAGTTAATCATTATTTATACCTTTTAATTTTAAATGTATTTTAAAAACAGTCTTAAATATATCTTCCGTAGTTCACAGATGAATAGTAAGAAAATTCAACACTTTTTCCCAATTTTTTTTCGACATTTATTGTCAAGAATCATTTCTATTTTTCTTACATTTAAAAAATGAAAGTTATGCTATATTCATCCTGAACATCTTAACTCTATCCTTGACAAATTTCATCACGATATGTTCAGTGGATTAGTCGTGATTAAGTAGAAAACAGACAGACACACTTTCGCGTTACGCATTTATATATTGGTGTGGAGTATGGATGTTCTGTCAAAGATGTTGTTACACTCGTCGAGTAATCCATGTTTTCTTACGTTCAACATCCCAACCACATCGGTACGGAAATGTAGAAACCTAACTTCAGGACCACACATTTCTGAATTGGGGCACTTGCAGAACACATCATATTCTTCTGGGTTTTTATATTTTGAAAATGGATTTTTATTCTTTGATGAAAGAAGTACCATTATTCGTTTATAACAATACCAAATGAATGCTCTTCAAACCTACGAGTTACGATTCTTTCCCCGTTGAGTCGCAATGGAGTTGTTGGATTGACCTATAGAGAAAAAAAAAACTCTAAAAGATTCTATAGAAAGGTTTACATTTTTCTCATTAGTAGGAGATACATCTTTCATTAATGTAAATGGTCAAGGTAAAAAAAACCTTAGCAAACGTTTCCCCCTTTGAAATAATACTTTACACAGATGGAAATTCAAACTCTTTGGTATTCTGCGAATTAATACAATATGAAAATCATTGGACGTAGAACGTTTGGTATCCCTTTTGCGTATTTTAGAATGCATACTTCAATTCGCCACCACTCCCAGCTAGAGTTACTGTAACAATAATATTTACACATCAACTGTTGAACATTTTTTTGTCCTCTCGTTTCCATTTTTTTCCACATACATAAAGCATATGAGTTCATTTTTGCTCTGAGACGAATCTGTAGCTTTTGTTAGCTCAAACAACACAGCCTCGGGCAGGAGTAATTTTCAAAAGCTGCAAATGTTGCCGCAAAAATGATCTACCACTCGTGGGATGCGAAATGGCGGTGGTGCGGGTAGGTGAGACATACATGTCCTCTACGAATTTCGAGACAGAGTATATTCAGAACTTTGAGAACGTAGTAATTGTGCCGAGAGTCTAAAGGGTTTAAACAACACGTCTATCCCAGTGAAGCTGCTCGCGGGTCAATAGAAACTTACTCTTAGTTGAGTAATTTGAAAACAATCATCAGGTGAATATGTATTATTTTCATCATTTACTCGCGAGTGAGGACGCGTTTAAAATTTCTTGAATAGTTGTTCAAATTTAATATTTGTGATTTCAAACTTGTATTATATGATGAAGTAGGAAAATTAGTATGAAATTTTGTGTAAATTGGTGCAATGAGGCCACGATAATTAATGGAAATCGACAAGTATGTGTGATGGAGTCCACAGTTATATGATGTAGAAGTGAATCAAAAGTGGTATTAAGTGCATCCCAGATTTAACACGAAGGATTACGTATATGTATTATATGCGTTTGATAATGCTGTTACATTTTTCTTCTAGAAATGAACATAAGTGGATATTAAGTGGATTAAGATATAGAAATAAGGTTTCCGCTAATTCGTAACATGGAGCTTATTATTTGATGTACTGAAATGACTAGTGCATTTTTAAGCTGCTGGGATATTATTAATTTGTAAAGGGGAACTATATATTTAAGCTCTTCATTAAATACCCGGTAAAGATAAATACAAAGATTGGGACACTAACAATTGTTAAATTTGAACGAGTAACAACTGTATCACGAATATTTAAACATTTATCAATGTAAAACATGGCTATGAGAATAACTTAGCCTCGAAAAGCAGCGAGATTTTCCAATGCCGCAATTATACGTTCATTTTGTTTGGTGGCTAACAAAATGATTCATCAAAACGTAGTCTTTGATTTAAAAGCAGCACTCTTAACAGGCACACGTGTGTCAGGAGTTACCCAGACGAAGTAAGTTTTATCATAGCTCTGAAACAATGTTATAATAAATAATTTTTTCGATTATTTTAAACAGACATTAATGGTTATATTGAAACATATCAAATATAGACATCAATCCATAAAACACGAAAAAATTACAAATAAAACTTACAAGAGAACATTAAAAAACTATCACAACGTTTCATTACTAACTTGTACCATCTCCAGGTGAAACTCGTTAAATCATTATCTGAGCTAGTGCTCAATTTGTACTGAGCACTGACCCAGTGCGATGGTATGGCCTTCGTCGTGTCACTTCGGACCCACGTGCACCTTGAGTGTGACTTTTTGTTTCCATGGTATCTTATGAAAACAAAAACATGAAACGATGAAAATGCGTTTCATTATATGAATCCTAATCTCGTTTAACCACACATTGTTCGTGTGGGTTCCTGATTGCACCGAGAATTTGAAACTGCTAATATCGAGTGTTGTAGATGACATCATCAATAATTTAAGCTTCACTTAGCAAGATCTGTTCTCGTAACACAAGCCGAAACGTTCTTTGTTATGCACAACTAAAAAAGATCATAAAACTAACATAATTTAAAAACTCATCAGCAACACATTATTTAAATTTATTGAATGTTTAGTCCCATGTCATACCTTATCTTCATGAAAATCTCACTTCGGTATCTTAATCAGTTTGGCTCATCTTTTAATGTCCGTTCTTATTGGCTTACCAAGTATTGTGATACCTTACCTCTGGTAAGTTTTGACAACAATGGAATCAATCTAAGAGGGGCGTTCAATAAGTAATGTAATACATTATTTTTCTTCGCCATTTGTGATTTTTAAAAAAAATGACATTTTGATAAGAACATCCATGAACATTCTAATCATTTCATAAATTTATATCAATTACTAATGGACGCAAGAGTTATAACTAGTCTTCAAAATAACGTCAGCAACTGAAATGCGTTCTACGCAAATAGCAGTTATTGAATTGTTTTTAGGCAGAAACCAGACCATCACAAATATCAACACACATGAGCAGAATGTTTAGGGTCACCTTGCACTGGTTAAAAGTACGGCGATTTGTTGAACGAAACGTCTGTCGTGTACAGAACAAGGAGAAGGAAATCTCTGTTATCTCCCGTGTGCTGACTGGCAGCACACAGCTGTCCAATGTTGGAACGTGCTGACACTCTTATTCGAAGCGATCGACAAATAATAATCCAGCAATTCAATGCTCATCTTGACATTTCTGTTGATAGTACTGACAAATTTGTCCACCAGTTAGCGTATTCAAAGATTAGCGCCCGCTAGGTTTGCGAACGAACTTCTCCTTCTCGAGGACAACGCAATGTCTGACTTCCATCTCTTTGGCCCACTGAATGATGGACTCCACGGGAAGCAATACGACAATGATGGGGAAGTTATTGATGCAACTGGACATCAATGGTTCGAAATTAAATGTTCCACAAGATAATATTCCTTTGTAAAAACGTTTTATCTGCCCTTTTTATCATTGATAATACGTAAATCGACAAAAGGTGGGATAGAAAGGTTTTTGTTTTGATTAATATGTGGACATTAACTCTCAACTTCCGAGTACCTACTCGTGGAGGAGACTTTGCGACGAACCGGGACTCGAACCCGGTCAGGTGGAAGTTGCCTACGGACCTGGGAGTCGAGGCGGGTGGTGCAGTGGATAGCACACCTGCGGCCATACCAGGACTCTCGGGTTCGAGTCCCGGTCCGTCGTAATTTTCACCTGGCTGTTGACGTTGCTAATATGTGGACAATTTACATTATACGTTTGCGTTTACACACTCTGTATGATGAAAAAAGTAACGAATGAAATAAAAATGTATGTTACTAATAGCAATTTTTATTTTAAAACGCCTAAAATCCTCTTATTTTATAATGCAGATTTTTTCTCTAATTTTAATTGTCTTCAACTTAACATTTACTTTGAAAAAAGTATAAATTTATAATCAAACCAACGACCTACCCCGGCGTCACATTGGAGTTTTATAGTTAGTTTTATTTATTTATTTATTGTAATTTAGAGTTGACAAAAACATGTCTTATTTTAAGTTAGTTTGAAATTTTACTGTGTATACCAAATAGTGGCGATGTTTGTACGAGTTAATGCACTCCTTCCAAGATCTGAACAATTTATCCAATTTTAAGGTTTAAAAACTTTTATTTTCGTTTAATATGGAAAAAAATAACGAATTTGTTAGAATTTTAATGTTCTATCTGAATTACTGTTAGTTGGCGGGTTTTAATTCAAATAATCACAATAATTGACATTCAGAAAAACTTGGATTCTTTTACATTTATAATGTGGTACATTAATAATTCAAAAAGTTTTTATGAGTTTGTTACATACACGCAATGCTTAAACTTTCATGCGGTACAGTCGCGCATTTAAAAATCATTTAATTCTCAATCTAATGCTTCGCTACATTTTATGTTTTTTTGGTGTACTTTCATTTGGACCATCTAAGGACCACGATAACGAGTATTACTTATGCCCAATTCTACGCATTACACACTTGTTATACATATTGCTAAAATCGTAGAGGAATCACTTTCCCTTAATTATAGCTATTAAGTCGTCCACACGTAACGCACCATGGGGGGGAGGGTTTGTGATACTGTTATACTGCATGACGGTGAAATCGAGGGGCGTAACCTTGGTGTTATGTAACGCGAACCTTTATAGGGTACAATTTTTAGGGTGCCTTTTAAACTTAATATTTGATATTGTTATCCAAGTACTCAACCGCTCAGTAAAAACACAGAGCAATGAGAAGCGAATAATTAAGTTAGTGAATCAAACTTTTTCCCATATTTTTCGAAATGTAACAAAAGAAATTTTAACGGGGACAAAGGCATAGTTTCGTAATTATTGGCAGGGAGTGTAAAAGATATTGTTACTGGTAAAGGAGAGGGGGTTAAAAAAAGTGATGTTTTCCATTACGTATTTAATGAACGACCCCTATACGAACTGACTTTTACAAGTTTTTTAAAATTGTTTTTTGTTATCAGATGCGAATCGGCCTCCATACGGGTACGGTGCTGGCCGGAGTTGTGGGTGTGAAGATGCCCCGCTACTGCCTCTTTGGGCACAATGTCACCATCGCCAACAAGTTCGAATCAGGCAGCGAACCTCTGCGCGTCAACGTCAGCCCCACCACATACGAGTGAGTAGTTCTTTTCAATTTGTTTGATGGCGAATATTCGCACATTTGAGAGGTAGCGAAGTTTATACAAAGTTTATAAAAACAAGCATATCAATGTTTGTTTTTTTTCTTTTATGTTTATTAAACACAATATTGTGTGTATTAAACACATGTAATTTAATTTGAGTATCATTATAGTTATAAGTGTAAATGTAAATTGTTGGCAAATCACAATATTCATGGAGTATGGTATCTTTTAATCTTAATACAAGGTAAATCAAGCACACCCCACAGGTAAATAAATTATTTATGAGCAAAATTAATTAAATAAATAAATTATCACTTCGCATTTATAAAATTTCAGACTAATTGACTAACAAACATTTTCACGTATATTCATATTGCAGTTTATAAAATAATCTAAATACATTTTAATATACTGATATATTCAGATTTTGTAGGTTTGTTATCTAAAACATATTTGTTGATTCAAGATTATTGTAATCCATACCTGAATGAAAATCATATTAATTTATAAAAAGTGTCAAATTCCCAAGTTAAGCAGCTCTACATTCTTAGAAAACATACTCTGTGAACTAATATCGAACACATTTTTTATAATTTCCAGCTTAAAAAATTGTCCTGTCCTGATTTACCTCTTTATATCCGGAGTTTAACGTTGTAGGATATTAGTAACTTCTATCAACTATGTAGAATACATGTTATGTTATGTGTTGCGGTATCAGACCATATCTCTTCGCCGTAAAGTTACCAACGAATCCTCCAAACTTTTATAATCTCTCCCCTAATCCGAAAACGCACTGTTCGCTAACTTTTCACCAAGTCCCATCTGACGTCTATTTCACCCAAATATTTGAAAATTTACGCTGACAAGAACCTATAAAACGCAAAAGAAGTTGAAGCGGAAGTTTCACAATGAGCAACAGCGCTCGTCTGAAAACTTCGCCTGGATATGTGGGGGCCGTGCTTGAGGCTCAGCATTGACGAAGGATCTCGTCCGCAGCGTAGCGCCAAGACAGGGTGTTCAAAGAGCGTGTATCCACTGCGGCATGCGCCTTATCGCGCACCACTTTATTTCCCATTAAAGCACCAATCAGCGCGTGCAGGGAGGGACACGAGACTGAAACAAGGGAGGCGTGCTCCTCGTTTAATTAGTTTGCACGAGCTTACGCAAGGAAGAGGATGCAACAGGTGGTGGAAGGAGTTGGAGAAAGGGAGAAAGAGGGACAGGAAAAAGTTAGGAGATGGAGGTGCGGAAATAATGCGCGGCATGTGAAGAGATTGGTGGGGCAGAAAGTGTTGAAGGGAATTGCGATATGGCCTTCCTTCATCAAAGCGAGTTCACTTCGAATCCACTTTACAAATTAATTTTGTAATTTTATTCTGCATTAAATGAATGTATTCCGTTTTCCTGTTTTTTTTATTTATTAATTGTCGACGTTTTGATGAAGATTACCGTACATGTTATTAAGTTCTTTGGATATTTGATCAATATGTACGGCCAAAGTAAGTGATGTTTACAGCGGCGGTTTACCTCACCTAATTCAGACAAATGTCGGTTTGGTACCGTAACTTCCCCAACAATGTAATATCACTCTAAATCCCTCTCCGAAGTAACGGTGAAGAGTAGACCTCATGTTCTGAACCTCTCTATTTTTCATCAATGGCAATACGTTTAAATATTATATTCTCTTGTTAATATGAGGTGTTTTAATGAACAATAAAAATTCAAGTACCTGAAAAAAAAAACATTACATGAAGCATTTTGAGTGGTCAAGTCGTGGGCACGTTGGCAACGAACCGGACAAATTTAATCAGATCTGTTAAATAAATTTAACTAACCATAACTTATTTTTTTCATTCCGTATTACCTGATCCTTTAAAAACGTGTACGCTAGAACAACAATATTATGTTGTTAAGTTTTTGCTATCTTGTTTAAGGGCTCTAATGACCATGATGTTGGTGAGACCTAAAACCCTATTTTAAAAAATGTTGTGTATAGTGTATTGAACAGATTAAATTGGTCAGAACACGTGTCATTTACATTCACCGCTACAGGCGATCGTTTGTAATCTCGGTCGACGCGCTAAATTACAACAACCGGAACGATAGAAGTGTGTAAATCTGAAAATTGCTAATTTGTGTAATGTTGAACCTCTGTAACCGATCATTCAAGACTAGCAGAATTATTGCAAAACGTGTCAGAGATGGTTTTCAAAGAAAAAATATTATTCAAGTCTATAAAGATATGTTCGCAACATGAAAAAATCTATTAATCTGATTTTTGTCCATTTTTATTAACAATATTGGTAAGGTAATTTTGCATTTTGTTCATTGAAGATGTGAGAACTTATTCACAACATGCCAACGTTTCGGCACAGTTTCCCTCGCAGTCGTGAGTGACGCTAGGGTGATGGCGTGCGTACAGGAAATGTGCGGCTTATGAGGAAGACATGCAAAATTCAACTGGCCATGCTGAAGGCCAAAATAAAGAAGGCCGAAACGTTGGCATGTTGTGAATAGGAGTTTTCATTTCGTCAATGACCAAAACACACACAAAAAAACTTACCAATATCGTTAAAAGAATATCGGTAGTCATTGATATTCGAGACCATTTTTTAAATATACGATGAAGCTTAGAGTAAGCATCCAACGACACTGTATTAATGGGAAATTCGGATTCGCCCGTTATGAGAAAATTAAAATTAAGAGATTCGTCTTTCGGTGAAGTGATGATTTTGAGTTCATTCTGAGACCCTCAAAGAACTATTTTAAAACTTTCTAAAATTACTACATTGTTAAGTTCTGTTGAACTGAGTGCTATTGTAACATGTTTAATAACTATTGTAGCTTAAGGTGAAATGTGCGATAAGATTATGGTGCTTTCCATAACTGACAGTAGTGGTCTAGTGTTAACACCTTCACCTCCGCAATGCCGCTGAGCCGTAGAGCGCGAATTCAAATCATGCGCTGTCAAACTAAGTAAGGTTTGCAGCTGCGGTTTACTTCACCTAATCCAGACAAATGTCTGTTTTGTACCATAACTTCTCCGACGTTGCAATATCTCTCCTTCCCAATTCCCTCACCAACGGTGAAGACCAGATCTCATGCCCTGAACCTTGTGATACGACATGAATTAAATAAATATTAGGGAGCGATTTAAATATTAGGGGATGCTTCACAGTAACGACAACTCTTAAATACTGACAAGAAAAATCTGGAGATATCAAAAACTTTGGTATTTTTCCATCTACATCTAGCTTCGCACAGTTTGATTCTCCGATATTCGGTGCACTCCAAGTTCTGCAGTATTCAACACCAAGATCCAAGTCAACTGGCATGAGTGATTCAAAAATTGAGTTCCAAAATTCTTTAGCAGAGGTATGTGAAAGCTCACAGGTTGATAGGATAAGAGCATTAATGTTGGAGAAGATTGGGCCTATGTTCAAAAATTTATGTTATTAAAATAATTTAAAAATAACAGATATAACTCAACACTGTATTTAAATTTTGTCTGTTGTCCCTCATATGTACAACCGTCTCCATGTATGCGCGAAGTTGGAATGAGTCTGACCGAATGTATGGAATCAATTTTGAAGAATTTCGAAAAATGTACAATGGTATTTGATAAAGTAACCTTTATTTTAGACATAATTTTATATATTGAAATTCTATAACACGTTCATTTGTCAAATTAAAATACTAGCTACTGCTGAAATACGTGACACAAGTTAAATGCCTTCAAAGGAATGATTCAGACAAAACCTCACGATCAAAAATTTCAATTATTAATTTTTTTAAATTACATACATGATAAAGTAAAAACACGTGTATCAGCAGACCTTGAACTAGTAGGCATTAGGATGACATTGCGGCCATTCCTATCCATTCAGATATCCTCCACTGTCAAGATATTCCACCCACTGTGGAGACCCTCAAGGATCATGTCATGGGTATATGAAGTAATAGAAGTCCTGAGAGCAGCCTGCTGAGTGTGGATGGGTGATGACGTGCGCGGGGAACAAGCTTCTCTCGGAGGCGCCTCCCATTGTTCGGACTCTTCACGTCTTATTCTGTTAGCCGTCGAGTTTGTTGAAGCCCGAAAGGCTACAGTCAGTTACTATCTTAGACTCTTCGTTATTTTCGGAGTCTGTTTTTGTAAGAGATGAAGATTCCAGTATTT
The DNA here is from genome assembly GCA_002313205.1 of Laupala kohalensis. NCBI lineage: Eukaryota > Metazoa > Arthropoda > Insecta > Orthoptera > Trigonidiidae > Laupala > Laupala kohalensis. The sequence goes on along the minus strand of NNCF01132555.1, from coordinate 82,791 downwards.
TTCTTGCAACGTTTCGCAAATTTACATCATGATAAGACATATTATTTTATTACATGTTAATTTTATAATTGAGTAAAAGTCCTGTAGAAAACATAGAGTGAGAATAGAATTGAAGTATGAGCCATTATGATCATAAATGAATGGTTTTCTTGCACTTAGGTCAGAAAATAACACATATTGTTAACACAAAACATAAGTGCGCCAAACACGTTCACCTCTACGGTACACAGCAAACCTCTGGTAACAATTCACCAACAAGAATAAGGAGTTCATAAAAACATGACTTATTGTTTGAGGAAAAAATTATCTGATTGGGTGCTCTAAAAATACATTTTCATTGTCAAGATAACTTTTTATTGGTTTGATCAATAATGCATTGAATTTACTAACTAAATTCACACTATAATGCGAATAGTTATAAGTTGTATCAGCGTGGAAAAATGATCAAAAAATGAATTTAATAAAGATACAATACGTATTTCAGTCGCTTCCTGGCTCCTCGTGAACGTCATCTTACAAGTTTGACGACGCTTTGACTGTCGATTGTTTTAAGACCAGTCGCCCTGCGCCCGGTGCCCCGGTCAGTGGCGCCCCTGTTAGTATAATTTGGAACTAATCTCTTCAGTTGTTATCAGCAACAAAAGCCGGCAACAGCAAGCGTGATCGCCTCGCGTCTTCCCACGGCATACTGATTAAATATAATATATCTTTTAAGCAGTAATCTCAATTTTGCGGAACTGCGTAGGCGCAAGACACATCTGTAAGCGTGAGTTGACTGCTCGCCCCAGGTGTTTATTAATCCGTTACCTGCACGATCGTTTCAAGCGTGTATGTTGGGTTTTTCGAAACATATATTTACATTATGCCGACGTTTCGACCTTTATTGAGAACATCATCAGGGCTACAAAACAAAAACATGGCATCCAATCAGAATATTATATGCTCATATTAATTAAAGTAATAAAATTAAACATCATCAAATATTACATACCTAAAGTAACTCCTTTCAACATACAATCACTCCACACAGTTCTTTCTCCTTACCATTACCACCTTAGTACACATGGCTAACTACTAACAACAAAATAGTCTCACTCTACACGTGTTTGTATTTAAATGCATTAGCTCAATACATAGAATACCAACCCAACACAACCGAAACATACATACCATTCCTATACAATATACAACAATTTGTAATACATTTACCACACATAATTATTAAAACAACGAGAAATAAACAATACAATTTAGATGACTTAATTAAAAATTAAATACATTAACAATTTTAAATATATGACCCACCACTAACTAAGCGTTCATACCAACCCTTACGTACAAAATAAAATTTATCAAAATAAATATTCCAATTACAACACACTACTTACTAAACAATGAAAACATTTAACAAAAAAAATTGATTAAAAAGTCCTACAATTTGTAATACAATAACCACACATACATACAATATAACAATTCACTTTTACAATAGAATTGATAATGCTGATAGTTGATTGGTTGATTAGCTGATTGGATATCATGTTCTTGTTCTGTTTTGTAGCCCTGATGATGACCTCAAGAAAGAAACGTCGGCATAATGTAAATATATGTGATATTATTTTCTGGCCTATATGCAAGAAAATCATTCCTTTACAAAAGGAAATTCTACGGTCTACTCAATATCATTGACATCTACTGCTCTTAGCTATCCAGAGACTATTTCGCTCTGGTAAAAAGAGATATCTCGTTACAATTTATGATTCATGGAACTTTATAAACAAAGTTTGATGTGATATCGCCTTTTATAAAACAATGAATACATACATTTCACAAATTAAGGTATTTACCTGACATGTTTGCAACCACTAAGTAAATCGATTTTTTACATAAATATATTGACTTTCGGAATTTCAACGAACGTCATAAATGTGCTATGAAATAACACAAAAATAAAATAAAATAATGTGTTACTGAATTTAAATGTACCTATTCATAACGTGCGTTAAATCCCCCCCCCCAACTATTACCACAATATCCTATCTTTACTGTGGTGTTCGAAGCACTTTGTGGCATTCGAGAAGGGCGAATATGATATGAGATTGATTTTCACAAATTCCGTGCTTTTATTATAAATAATTAACCAGCGCAAGGACAGATTCTTTTTTGAGGAATACCCAACAAAATTATGTGAGATATGAGCAGCCTTTTATGTTATGGTTTATAGTTGACCTGTACACATCTCCGTCGTTGGAGGATATGGTAATTGTTTGAGTAACTAGACAAGTGTGTGGTCTCTGATGATATAAATAAGGAAGAACGAATGTTCATAAATGTTGATATTGTTAATAGTATGGATTCAAATAAAAATTTAAAAAAGAACCTATTAGTTTTCTGTTTTGTGACAAATATCATATGTTTGGTCATTTACGATATATTAAGATCTATATCATAGCACAATACAAAATGAAAAAAAATCTAATATTTTATCATTTCCGTGATGTCACAAAAAAAAAGTTTGATCAACTCATTAATTCTTGCTCCACATCGTTTAAATCACTGCACGATACTTTCTCGATCCAATTATCAACACGTAGATTGACATCCTCTAAGGGAATCAATGTGTTTTATGACGAAGATCATAAATCAGAAGCGAATTAGGAAGCAAAGTGGATGGTTTAGTACGTCCACTATATATGTGTCTCTGGGGTTATGTCAATCTCTCACATGACGTTCATCAAGTCTCCACTAATTGTTGAGATTAATAAACGCGAGGATCTACAAGCTTATTTCGATACAAACGCCAAATTCCTGCTAAAATACGTTATTTTATCTAAACATTTGCACACGAGACTGGGGTGTAACCTGCTTGAGATGTAAGACTATTAAGATAACATTACCTAATCCAGAATAAAGCGATTTATCATTCAGTTTTCTCTATGCGGAAGGCGAAAAAACGTCACCGTGGGATTTTTCTCATACTAAAAATGATTTTTATTTTCTTTACACTCTTATTCAATCAATAATATCAGAACTTATTAATATTATCAAAGTAAAATACGTTTCATATCTTATTGAAATACTTGATTATATATTATCATTTTCAAATATTAAAATTTCTTTTAGACTAGATTTCAATTGGTGTTATTTACAAGTGAGAGAATAATAATTAGGTGGTTCTACACAAGTTCGATTATTTTCGATAATATGTTTACTTCTTCATCATAAACTCAAATAACACAAATATTAATTGAAACGTCAAACAGAATTCATTTGCGCTGCTTAAGGTATTTTTTTAAATATTTTAATCCTTCAAATTTGATTCTCCACGGTACACAAACATAAATTCACCAACACCTTTCCTCCTGGAAACACACAGCAAACACCTCGTCCTCTGCAATCAATTAACCTGCACGATTAAAGAAGAATCATTAAAAAATACAGCTTGTTAATAATTATTAATAATAATCTTATAATTTCATATTGTAGTTAGTAAATATAAACTGAATATTTTTTGCATTAGATGTTCTTAGTCCATTAGTACTATCATCGGTTATCGTAATCAGTCATAATACTTTCATTTTCCACTCATTCTTATTTAAATATTATTTTCCACTAATATTTTAACTTTCATAGTCAAAAACGATAAAAACCATGGAAAACAAATAAAATCTACCTGACGAAATACCATTCTTTTGCTGTTCATGGGACTGAAAATTTGCTCTTAATGCATTTAATTGAAACTCCGTTTAAGTAAGTAAAAAACTGAAACTGGAAAGATAGATTCTTCTTCATGTTTTGAAATACAAGTTTGGAAGACATTCATATTCAAGACTTTCAGGAATTATAGCGTTTAATAAATTGATTCCTCCATGAACTCGTCTATAAAGCAGGAACTAAAGCAAAATATTCTAGGATGACAAAGCTCATTTGCATGATAGAATCAATTCTGCTGGATCTGCGTCAGTCTGATAGAACCAATCAAACAGTGCAAATTTACGAGATGACCACTGAAAACCTGAGTAATTAGAATTAACTGTGAGATTATCAATTTATCAGTGATTCTGTGTTGTCAACAAGTTGTGGAACAAATGAAAGAACTAAGTTCATGTGATGGGTGAGGTAATAAGTTTCCCTAACATAGAACTTCAAAGAAAAATATTTATTGTTTTAAACTTTCTTTTTATTATACAAAATGCAGTATATAAGTTACTGAATTTTGTAAGTATTATTTTTTATATATTATTGTAATAAACCTAATAAATAAATTACGCGTTTTCCCCAAAGGCGCATTAAAGCTCTTAATATTTCATGTACTGTATAGCACTCTACAATATTTGTAGGCGTTTAGAATCTTATGGAGACCCAACTTTTTCTATCTGTTCGAACAATCCGTGCTACACGACTATGATCAATTCATTCACTTTTCCTTTACTAGAGTAGAATTTAATTTTCTTCACTTTTAAATGTTTCTCTGGGCCAATTTGTACTTTAGATATTGCTGAATTTAGTTTTGTTTCAAGATTGTTTCAATCATTTTTGATGGCCGTATTTGCCTGCAATTTAGGCTTACCGCACTTCAATTCAAATTCAAAAGGGTTTTATTTTAACAAAAAATATACAATATATATGGCGGGGCTTAGGACCCGTGCGCCTTACAGAGACCCTAAAATGTAACGTGGACTGTTCATACTATACCCTAGTAGTCACTCTCAATGAACTGAAACCGTAATTAAAAATAAAGGAGTTAAATAATTTCGATTATTTGGTTGGTAAATGATATCAGTGGCGGAAGAAATTAATAAATGTTAATAAGTTGTAATAAGAAAATTCTTTTACTGTCATAGCTATTTTTTAATATTAATTTTAATTTTTAATCTCAGCTATTGTTAT
>NNCF01132555.1:606-58477 GCA_002313205.1 Laupala kohalensis | reverse complement strand
TTTGTTGTTCTCCACGTGGTCATACGCAGTTTGTACTGTTTTTTGACAATAAATTTATTATTATATAGCATATATGTTAAGAAAAAAATTATGGAAAAATAGAATGAACTCATCTCGAGATGAATACGTATATACGAAGAACTTACAAATTCTTCTGACAAATTAGCTTGATTTGTCTAGTATCTCCATTTACCTTGTATGTTAAGAAGAAACATGCTACAAAAATAAAGTAATACACTAAGCATGAAAAATGTATATTCAGTAATAAAACAAATTCCCCTTTACAATATTTCCCTTTACAATATTCCACTTTACAATTCCCCTACAATATAAAAAATGACGTAAAAGAGTTAACAATGGTAACGTAGATGTATGTGACCTAATAGAAGTTCTAATCTCTGTGCGAGTAGAATTACTGCGGCTAATTCTGGTTTTCTTAGCTTGTAGTTTCGTTAGTTGTCAGGAACCGATTCAAAGTTGAGTCTTGCTATCGTCGAGTTGTTGTGCTATGAAATTGGTAGGAAAATAAATAGTTTAACCTCAATTATGTGTACATGATTATAACTTCCCAATCTGGATTGCTGCACACTGTGCCGTGTATGCGCGCCCACTTCCTAAAGCAGAGGCGGATTTAGACATAGGCAATACAGGCATTTGCCCAGAGTTGCAAGATTTTGAGGGTGTCAAAAGAAAGTAACGGATAAAATATAATATTTGGAAATAAAGATTGTTGTATGAATATTGTTGTTAGACTCTGTAGAATATAATATAAATAATAGATATCACGCTACAAAATGGAGAGAAGAACTATATTGTTACAGGACGGAACACAATAAAGGAAGTTACAAAAGATCATAGGTTGATAACATAAAAGATAGAGATGAAAAACGTATTACAGGTAGAAAGAATCTCTGGCATAAATTATCGACAGGTGGACTGGAAACAAATACAACACAGGAGTACAAAGGAGAGAGGAATTTCACACAAAACAAGATCGTTACAGATTAGATACCCGATTAGATGAGATACAGCAGTCTATGCTAAGTGAAGTACAACCATATTGTAGAAGGAAAGGATCAGGTTATGTAAGTGGTAAACCATGGTAGGACGCAGACTTAACGCGGTTAAATAAAGAATGCAATCGAGCAAGACGAGCATTTCAAAAAGAAAAGAAAAACCAAGCTAAGAGAGCGTATTTACGAAATATATATCAGAAAGCATTAAAAACATACAAAAGAACATACTATTTCAATGGAGTGTAGGAAAGGAAATGGAGTGTACCCAGATGGACAATAGTCAGAGACAAAGAAAACAATTACAGAGATAATGTATATTAGGAAAATGATAAAATGGAATAGATAGTAAAGGATGCCCGCCTCCTCGTGGCAGGGCCGGGGATGTGAAACAAACATCGCAAATCGGCACAATAAAAGATCATATACATCAAAGGAAGACTATTAATAACAGAAACAACAACAAACAGAAACAGAGATAAAGAGACGAGGGGTGAAACCCGGGTAATATTCTTGTGTTACGGAACCGGGAGAATGCAATTAAATAAAATGAAAAAAACTGTTATCTAAATATGTGTCTCTTTGTTTAAATGTTCTTTTAAATAATTTTCAAGATTTTCGTTGGTTCAGCAAGGACTCCCTACGAATTTAAAACTATAGTATAAGTGTTTTTAGATAGGTTTACTTTACGTTTTAAGATAGTTGTATTGTTTATACTACTTCGAATCTTTTTGTATTAAATAAACAAAAATATATAATTATTACTTTGTTATATAGTTTATAAATAATATATAAATATTCAAAATATTTTTATATAAAATCTGCTCTCAAATTTACTACCGCCTAAGGTCACCAAACTTTTAAATTCGCATCCGCTATAAAGAACCCATTGTTGTTCATGATTTTCGGTCAGCGATTTGTATAATTTAACCCTAATTTAGAAAAAAGTTATAGTCAACCGAAAAATATTTATTTATTTGATACAACACACACTCTTGTCCCGTCCCGCCATCTTAATACACAGAGGCGACCACACACATCCTCCAGGGAAGAGAAGGTAAGACGGTCGGCTTACAAAACTTTTTCTTATTGAAAACTATTCACTAATTTTATTTTTTTAAATAATGACTTTGCCAACAAACATTTATCATCGAACCATTTATATAATCTTTTAAATATTTGAAACCAATTAGTATTTAATTCTCTGATTATTAACTGCAAGATACCACTAATCTCTCTCTCTCTCTCTATATATATATAGGGAACTAAATACTAATTTCTATGGGAGCCACTCACAAGGACAACACAACAATCTGGTGTTCGAGCAATGAACAAAACATTTAATAACTCTTTGAAGCACAATTTACACTCTCCCAAAAGACACAAATAAACATTAATCATATATCGACCAGAGGGGCCACATTCCCACCAAAAAAACACAAATAATAATCACTGGCTTTATCATTTTACATTTACTAACTGTTAAGATTGTCATCATTTATCATCATCATCAAATAAACCTTCACTGTTTTTAATTCTATTCAATTTTTAACACTACAATTACACATTTATTTCTTGCAACAAAGTTACGCACTGATTCTACTCCTAATTAACGCTAATATTTACTGTTTAATTGAACTTCTTCTGAGTCCCAATATTTCACTGATTCTATTGGCCTACCTCTCCGAGCGACTGAGTTTAATCAAAGCACTCATTCAGTTTAATGTTCTCGCTCATACTGGTAGCCACTATCAAACACATACTGACTCGCAAGCGCACTGCGATGATGGCTTTCACATTCGCCAACGATCGCAGAATACCTGTACAAGATGCCTGACTGTTGGAATGCAGAGGAGGAGGGTCCCTCACGGATGTCAGCACGGCTCCCCCGTGGATTATTTGCGAGCAGCGCCAACCAGCTTCCGCGTTTTATCGCAATGTCTAGTTCTCACCCGCAAAGCGTTCCGACAAACTTATCTCAATGCTGACGAAACTTGTATCTCAACTCCGATAAAAAAAATCGATCTGAGCACTGCCAACAAAAATTCTATATGATTCGCGTCAGCATCTAATCGCTGCGACGGAGAAACATGTGATCTGCGACAAATTAGCGCGATCTGAGCAACGTCTCAGCGCTGCCAAAAAAAAGTCTCTGTGAATAAAAATTCTATTCGGCTGAGATAAACACATCTGAGCAAAAATTCTATCCGTCTGAGCTAAACACATCTGAGCTGACGAAAATCTTTACGTCTGAGCTGCCGAAAAATCTTTACGTCTGAGCTACACACATCTGAGCAAATAATTCTTTACGTCTGAGTAAAATCTGGTATGAGAGCGAAATTTTGAGTGTTCTGCCTTAAATGGGCTCTATCCCTTCTTTCTCCCGAAAATCTTCAAAATTTTGAATGTCACGTGACTGACAACCCCCAATGCCGAAATGATTTCCCCCTCTCACGCCCTGACTCTCATTGGAACCTTTTAAAAAATCTTCAACTGATTTCTGGAACGTTCTCAACGACGCTGTGGCTTTTAACGATTTTTCTAGCAAGTTCGTACATGTTGCTAGTTTCTGCACATCTGTGGTTTGTTACGGAGGGTATTTCTTTTCCCTCATCCCCTCGCCAGCCTGCGATTTCTAAACCATCATAAATTTTTATTCGACGTGAAAGAAACGCCGACGCATGGGTCACCGGCCTCGTACCGCGCCCACGGTCCTTCGCCGACCTCCAACGAACTTTTCCTTTTAAACTTATATGCTCTTTCTTTTAAATTTCATAATTAATCCGTAAATTATTCAAAACCCGCTATATATATATATATGTATATATATATTTGTAATTATACTATTATTATTAAGATAAGTTTTGCCAATAGCTAAATATATTCCTGTATCTTGATTGTAGGCCACTAAAGATGACTGCATAATCTATAGAAAGCTGGTAAATAAATAAATATTTTTCGGTTGACTGTCACTAATTTAAGTCTTTATTTTAAAATTAAATTAAATTTGACTGTAACTAATCAAACTGAGTACAACACCTTTATCTAATTATAATCTCTGCCTTCGTCATCAACAAACGCAAGTAAACTGGCGTCGTATCGGTGTTGACGTTATCTCTCTAATAAGGCGTTATCTCTCTCATAAGAGGTGGGGATGAATTGAGTTTTGAATTTCATAACAATAAAACAAAGAAACTAAAATATGCGATGCAATACTTAACAAAAATATATAAAATCTCATCAACCCTAGTCTAAGTGAATGTGGTAGGGATTGCCATAGTTGAAAGTGTTGAGGGTGAAACCACCGTACTCGAGTGAAAACTCTACCCACTTAAGTTGTAGTTACTACTGCCCGCGAATACGTAACCCTTTCGATTTGGCCATGCAGAAGCGTTGCTCTACGCTCTACTCTACCTACGATTTATCATAGTTATTTTTCTTTTTATCATTTCAAAATTCTCATTGTCTTTTATCAGCTCGTAAACCGAAGTTATTTGATAGTTATTAGTTGAAAAAAGTACCCTAATCCGAACTCCGCCCCGAAATTCCCTCCTGAGTCCTGGCTCTTTAGTCACCTGAACTCCAACTGAATCAAGAGTAAATAATGTCTTCTGCTATCCCGTAGTGGATAACACGTGTCACCCGCTTCACTTGTGTCTTATTAATCCGACAATACGTGTTTTGCCTGGGGTAAACGTTTCAACATTGTGCTACATTATTTGTTATCTCTCCTAGTTTTCGGCAGATAAGCATTTCTACTTTTATATATTACGGAAATCTTGAAATTAAAGCGATTTTACTGTCTTCTGTAAATTAAACATTTTCAACGTTACTGTAAATTAGAATACAAAACATGTAAAAGTCGCTCACAAATTGAATGAAACGGTTTCGGTTTTCAGTCTTCCGCTGTCACGTAGAAGATATTTTTACGTGATTGAGGAAGGTTGAAACGGAAACTGTTTCTTCAAATATGTGTTTCTTTTCATTTTTCATTAAGTTTTAAAAAAATTAATTTATGAATATTATATATTTTTAATAATAAGACTCAATTTAAATGTATATCACAAAATTGTTTAATATATATTTGACTAAAATTTTATTGTTTTACAAAATGTAGGCTATGGTCGCGTAAACCGGCCCCGTATTTTTTTCTCTGTTTAAAGTATTCCTATATTCATATACAATCGTATCTCTTGGAATTCTTTTGCAAACTGCTAGAAAATAATAAGGAAGATGATTAAAGACAGTGGAGTCTGTATAAAATAGCTGAAGCTATTGATGCAGATTGGAAAAAAGACAATAGATTGGAAGAAGGTCAGTAAATAGTTTAATGTTTTGAAAGCAACACCTTTGAGGTTGTCCAACATTTAAGTGCGGTACACCTGAGGAAACACCCAAACCACGAACAGACGTACAGTTTTGAATACAGACCTTGAAGATCTGATCCTTTATTTTCTTATTATCAGAGCTTCCCTTTTGGGGGACTTACTCGCAATGACGTACGAAGAATGACCATTTATTTATTTATTTTTTCATTTTTTCTCTCTTTATTATCCTTTTTAAGCCTTGCTCCAAACAATATCTGTAGAGGGTATTTCAACATTTTGTGCCTTGTACTCAGTTTATATATCTCATTAACATATATTAAAATGATAAACAAAAAAATAATTGAAAGGGAGGTGAAAATTAAAGGAAAGGTAATACAAGTGCATAAGTTCCAGAGTGTGATGAGTCAACCCTTAATTCTTTTTCACAATACCCCTAATATCACAAATTTCATTGCAATAAATCTTGAATGTATTGTCTTTCTTCTCTTTCTCTATTAAGATGTTACACAAACGAGTGTTTAGGACATCAACTACAAAGAATGACATTACAACTGGCGTACAGATATAACATTGAGCATCCTTTCAAAGATAAAATAGATGGGAAACAGTTCGTTAGCTTTTCTCTTAAACGTCACCAATCCCAACCGTCAGAAACGAAGCCTAAAGTAACATCCTATACCAGAGCTCTTGGAAGATTATAGATTATGTTCCCAATTTTGTTTAGTGTTATTTTCATTACTTTTACAAAGGATCCGATTTTGACAGGTGTTTTCAAAATTGCCAAAGTATAAGGTGTATTTGTCCCTACCAACGTGTCATTTCATAAAAATAAAATTTAATGGTGTATAAGATTGTAAAGTAAATTTAAAAATAAAGTAAATTTACAAATTTGTAATTCAAAATAAATTTTTAAGATAATTTTCTACACTTTTCCAATTCTTTTAATAAAAATATTGGGGGTACGGTTTTAAGACAATTTTTTACACTTTTCACATTCTTTGAATAAAAAAACTTTACATAACACTCGTTCTAAATAAATAGTTTTTATTTACACATTATATTACATTGGCTCTAAATAAATTCCTAAACAGTTAATTAATGAAATTCAGAATTTTTCAAAGCAAAAAATTGTTTTTGAATGTAAGATTATATTGAAACCTCCAGCAGCGTCTCGCGCACCCCTGTGCGCCCAACAGTTGGGGGACTGCTGTCGTAAATTATCTACTTAGTTAATTACTGTGAGTTTCCTTAAACGATTCAATGCACACGTTCATAGTCACATTCTTGAATTCTGAAAAATCTGTATGAAAATTTAAAATTTATATTTTGTATACTTAGAGTTCCAATAGTTATTGGAAGAATTATTGTCAAATAATTACAACTCAATATAATAAGTGAATGCAATGAATTATATTTGTTGCAATTTCTTATACAAATAAATTGCCATCTTATATTATATATGAATTAAATTCTATAATTATATCTAATAGAGACAAATCAGCATAAATTACGAACTCATTCTATGAAATACGAGGTACTTTTTTCGGGCGTTCTACTCTAAGTTCTCATGAAACGCACACTTCCTGTATAGTTTCGGAAGATCATACCTACTTACATAATGGATGTAATTTCATAGTAGTATTAGGTTATATGTGTAACATAAATCTAAACATAACCCTCAAACTTTCTTATACTACAAACGTTTTTAATGAAATATACTTCTTTCATGAGCAATAAAGCTGCTCTACCAACACTATCTCCTCTGAAGAAAGACTCATGGAACTTTACTTGTAGTAGTCTGTAAATCCAGAAGCATTTTCCTGCATTTTCAAATTGGTACGTGTTATACTAAATATAAAGAATACTTGTCAGAATACTTGTCATTAATTTGTGTTCATTTGTTGTGCTTTTGCTAGAAATTTTTACTAGGAAACTAGCAGAACTACCCAGTGTTGTCCGGGATTTGGAAAAAAAACTTAAACAATAATAAATGGACATACTGGTATTAAAACTCCTAAAAACAGATTTTTTTGAGCTCATTTGGCCCGGCGTTTCCCAAGGTATAATATTCTACATCCATATCTTAGTTATATTTCTCTACTTTTGTGTTATTAAATGTTCACTTTTATTAATTTCAAAAATTAAATAACACGAAAAAAACCTACAAAAATACTCACATAGAATGTAATCGATTCAATTATACTAAATGAAATACATTAATTGATACGACACGCTGTGCATTATACTATGTTAGAAACCTTTGCGGGCGTGAGCACAACAACTTGTTAAAGTTTCATCACAATCGGATGAAATGGGGTCGCAGAAGAGACAAACAGACAAACATCATTCATCTTTATATAATAATATATAAAAATTTATATATGAATATATACATATAATGGAAGTAAAAAAGATAATGGGGAACGTAACGAATCATTGCATAAACAGTCAAAACTAGTTCAAATGTCAATTAATTAACATGTATGTGTTCGTAGAGAGGTTGATTATCGTAATAAAAACACTTTTAATCATATCCGACATAAATTATTATTTTACTATAAGTATTTGCATTTGGCAGGAATTTTCATTTCAATGTTAATAAGCCTTTATATCCACGAGCATTCTCGTAATTAACCGTTCTGTTCATGAAGCCCGTCTTTGCCTTTAATGGTCTTATCATCATTATGTCTTAATTATTATTAGTGACTGCAGAGCAAATTTTCTAGATCATCGCTTATTTTACTCGTCAGTATGAATAATACATGAGGACGAGATACATTAAACATTTATATTCATTGTGCATATTCATATGATTGTAGACACTAGATGAAAATGCGGTTGCAAATATTGATAATTGTGTCCACTTTTGGCATTATATATTCAAATGTTGGCAAAACTGACAAGCATTCTTTAATTAAACAGCTATGCAATGAAGAAGGTGTCAAGAGCAGAGATATTCAACCGAAGTAAGAAATAAAGATAGGATTTCCATCTCTTAAATACACATCGTTAGAAGTAAAAAGAAATTGCACTGGAGCATGGCGCGAGACAGAATTACAACTACAAGTAATTGGTGTCTTAGTAGAATATATTGGTTATCCATGCATTTGCATACCGATAAAGGCAAATACATCTGAAAACTTAATAGAGTATTTTGAAGAACTAAAAAAAGGTGATGTTGATATATTAATCGATCCGGCATACTTAACAACAGAAATTGAATCAAAAGTAATTTTTTTGTATTCACATGCATCTTTTGATATATGCTTTCTTGTGCCTAAATTACGAGATCATATTCATGTTAAGTTTTGTTGTTCAACAATTCAACACTGGACAAATGTTATTATGAGTATGGCAGTTTTCTCAATAGTCATGAAATTCATATACAAATTAAAGTTATATGATAGTGTGTACAAAGCACTTAAAACAATATTGACTGGTCAATTTTAGAGGAAGATAATGATCTCATTAAGTATGTTTAATTTTTTTAATATCAACCTATTCGCAGGAAGCTTCATGGGGAACTTGGTATTTTCGAAGACCAAATTAATTGAAACACTTGAAGAAGTTAACGAACATTTCGGAATACTGTACACAGATGATTTCAGTGAATTTAAAGCCAGGCAAATCAAGGTATATGATTACCCCACTGGAGAGTTAATACAGAAAATGCAACGTTTAAATAATACTTGCCAGTGGTTTAAGGGGTCATTTGAAGTTGCATAGTACAAGAACGCAGCATTTCTCACGTACGAAGTGGCTCTGAGAACAACAATGGGAATTGTCAATAATGGATTGAAGGAAAATGTTTTTCGGAAAGTGCATGAATGTTTTGTGTCACCTTTATACATTGCTTTCCCTATTCGGAAAAACTGGCGTATTGGGAGACATTTCAATTCTCTTATAACTTAATGGAATATGTATATTCGTATATTCACAAAATATGTATAACGGTGTATATTCACAAAATATTAGCAATGATCAAAACGGATATTGTCTCAGAAAGTTTTACCCAACCAACACATGAGTTTGAGAGACTTTTCCTCGACCAACTTTGGAATGGTGTCAGGATTTTTGACTCTGTGTATTGAAGTAGTATATTTTTATATCAGGGAAAAATTTAGCCAAGGAAAGGTGTTAAAAATAAATTAAAATGAGAAATAACGTCGTGTTTTATCTGTGACTTCCAGCAATAAGAAACTAAATGTATTTAGAAAATTTAATGACATAATGTATCAAAAATGTTTTTTTAGTTCTATTCGCATGAAAATAAACGTTTCAAAAATGTACATTCTTCTCAAATAGAGAAGTGAAACATTGCGTACAATTTCTAATAGAGCAGCAATAACCACTTAAGTATACGTTGAATGGGAATAAATAGGTAACACGAAAACAAATTTTCTAAAAAAAGGTAAGTTACTTACTTATACAGAACTTAAGGTATCCAGTAAGTTTCTTCGTATTTCTCGGTAAAAACATATTTTTAAGTTTTTTATTTTAAAATATAGTTCTATATTATAATATATCTTAGCTATAGAGTATTATAATAGCTTGTTGTATAAAAGTTAAATGCCGAGGTTATAACAGAAAAGCGTTTAGAAAATTTTAGACGACCGTATCGAAAAAAACAAAGTACACTTACCAGGTTATTATTGGACACCACATATATTTAACCATTGCTTGAACGATTCAGTCATGAATACGTTATTTAAACTTCTTGTCTTCATTAATGTTTCATAGTTCATACAGACTATTCTTTTGGTTTCACTGTAGCGTATTTGAAGTTTGTATTTACATTTATTTGATAGTAATTAAAGTCACAGCGAGTAAAAGAATCTCTTTTGCTATAAACTCATGAAAGGAATGTGAAGGTTCCTCGAGGATTAATTTGTATTTAGTAAATGGACTGTTTAATACATTTTAACGCACCTGGAATTCTTAATTTCCACGTTTGTACTCCACATATTATGCGCGAGGAATATTAGTTATCATTTATGTTGTAACTTTATTATTAGCTGTATCATAACTAACGAGACAATGAAAATTAATCGAGGAAAAATAAGTGTAGAGAATTTAAAAACACAAAAATAGATATAATCGAGATCGGACAGAATGATATACTTCGAAACTGAAACTTCGGTAATTCAAAACTCACGGGACTTCAAAAAATTCCGAATATCCGAAACATTTTCAGAATTATTTCAGCCAGTTTTCAACACGCAGTTTTCATAGACGAATTTTCGTTGTGTTTCTTCTGGTAGCACAAACATTTCCATTTAGTTACCAATATGACCTATAGTGGTAAACATCTTTCCCGTAGGTTTGTGTGGTAAATAATTTCAAACTTGATGTTTTCGTGATTGTGGTACAGCAGCATTTTAGTAATCATTTCGGAGTATGTTGACGCGGGAGAAATCCAAAAGTGAAAACCACATCTGATGAAAATTACACCAAAACTCATTGAATGCTCAGTGTTTTATGTTAAATGTAAATGACAAACAATGCAGTGTACGACGATAAAAATAATATTGATCAAGAACTATATTGCTCTTTTTTATTGTTTTTTAATGGGTATACCATTCTGGCGGACTCTGTATCAATGTAAAATATTGTGTGCGAATTGATTGTGAATTATGACATCCTACGTACACGTTAATTCACTTATGTAATGGTTCTTAGTCTGGGAGAGATAAAATAAATGTGAAATAAAAGTGCGTTTTTCAATAGACACCAAGCATAAAATTTGACCAAAAATTTTTGTTTATAAAAAAAATTTTTTGGTGAAGGAGATTATTTAAGAAATAATATGAAAGAATACTATATAAATATTTTTGTACTCCCTTTTGAATTTTAATTAGTTACAAATAACAATTTTCATTGAATTATCGTAATTTATGAAGTTAGAACTTAGTTTATTGCACCCCACATGGTCATAGACAGTTAGTAACTAATTTTTTGACAAGAAAGTTTATTTACTTATTATCAGAAATTAGAGTAAAAGGGAATTAATTATTTTTGCTCATTCCTTATCGCCGAACTGCTGAAGAAGAACAGTTATCAAATCGCAATGAAATAATTAAATTTTATTGAATCTTAAAAAATTCGTAATATTCTCATAGGTGTTCTTTGAAACGACAACAAATTCGTGACTCTTTAGAAACCTTTCAGTTACTTTAAGTATTGTTAGAAATCTCAAAACAAGGAGATACATTTGTAATTTTATTAGTAAGAGTGTATACTGTGTAATATTAGTAAAATTGTATTTAGTTAATAGTTAATAAATTTGCAGGAACGATCAGGATTATGACGAATGGAATTTGTGTTAAAATATTGTAAAATGTTAATGGCAACAAAATTTACGAATGTATATAAAATGCAAAAATTATTGCTGGAAATAAGTTGGAACATATATTGAAGCCTTCAATGTTTATGAATGTACATAACGGTTCGCAAAATTTACGAGAACTAGACACAAAAGATATAATTGGTAGTTATATTAAGTATTTGTATATTTATTGATAATTGATGTATTCATTATAATATATTTAAAACATTATTTGTGTGGATAAGATATGTGCCACCCTACTCACAATCTTTTTGTATTTGAAAAGCACAGGATGGTCTGCATTCAATATTATAAAATATAAGTTATGTGAATAAACATTTAACAATTCTGTTTTCTTTTATGAATTTTTTAAATATTTCAGGGGATTGCACAATGATTTGAAACGCTGCCACCTATTTCAATCACCCGTCTTTCTACACAGTAATCAATTTCAATTAATACGAATCGAGTTAAATTGTTCGATCTATGATTGCCACCAATCCAGGAATAATGACACTATGAACATCGTCTACATCACTGGGAAATTTTAAAAATTTAAAATATTTACTACGTCCCATTTGAAAATGTTTGATAATTGGAGAATGCTTTCAGTGTTCATTCACGACCGTTGTAAACTTGTTGAAACAGTGGATCTGATTCTTCAGTTTGAAAACTGTGTTATTTAAACATTTCGAAAACGATAGTCTAGTTACTTTTTTTCTTAAACTAATTATTCATTTTTATTTGTTACGAGAATAAATTAAGGGACCACCTACGTACCGTAGGAATATATTAAAAATACTGAAAGATACTGTCCTCAATATTGCGAACAGACGTCACCTTAGTGACAAACAATATTGCGCCTTGCCTGTTTCCACAATGTACTGAAACAATATGTTAAAAGGAATCGACCATACTCACTAATCCGTCTTTCTTCAGAGTTGTAAAAGCCTATAACATATTAAAAAGGGAAATTTTGTGAAGACACCGAGTCCCGTTTAAGATTTACACCATGTCCTAGATAATTTGCATAGTAACTCAATGAATAATTAATTCCTCAATGTACGACATTTCTGGCGATGTTCTAATTGCAACTTTTTTGGACATTATTCATCGTCTTAACGTGTTTGAGACTTTTCAACAGGTGTATAGCACAGGCTACGTTTCCTACGTTCCACTTCATCGTCCGTCATTCGACAACATCCGTATTCGAAACAGAATATCATGTTTTATTGACAAGAGTGTCTTAATGACACCTACTTGTTTATGTTATTTATTTATGTTATTTGTTGTTTTCCATACGTTTATTGTTATTTAATGCCTATTGTAGAAATTACTAGGATATTATTAAATAAATATTTTAATGTAAAAAATGCAGTGGCAAACTACATGTGACCACGTGGAGGACAACAAACAATATTGCTCTCCGGAAGCAAACACAGGACCATCCCAGCAATTTCGATCACGGTCCCAAAGACAGAGGCGGATTGAAAATTTCGGAATACATCTTAAGTAAGAATAAAAAGTTAGCTACGTGTAATAATATCAACATAATACCATCAAAATTCTATTTAATTAAACACGAAAAATATAATTCACTAGTATTATTACTGAAACATATCGTTTATAAAAAAAGGTAAACCGTAACTATTAAAATAACTCTAAACTCTAGATTTACTATTACAATAGACCGCTGTCCTTATGCGAAAACCCAGAAAGCCTGTATACAAAATACACCTCTACCCGAAGGAGAACAGGAGAAAAACCAGCGCCAGCATAGGTATTACATTTTACAAAAATATATTAAATTTGCATAAACAAACAAGTTTAGTAACATTTCCAGTATATTTTTTTATTAGTGTAAATTTGATAAGAACATTTTTTTCAATATTTATTGACCAATGATGAAGTGGACGTGATTTGGTAATAAATGTGAATTTTATAATAATAATAATTAGAAAAACAAAATAAGAAGTGTGAATCTAGGTCCATTACAATTTTTCTGTTGTGGTTTAGTAGCTATTTCATCCAAATATAAATGAATGACACAAGTAACGTTGTTTCTAATATCAATATTACATTTGTATATTCTTCTCAAAGTATGAGAATGCAATTTCAAAGAAAAAAATCAATAATCCTATAATTATTCCTATGACCCATATGAGACACCCTGTTTCGAGATGGCTCAATTTAAACGATGAAGATAAATTAACAGGACCAATATCAAGCTCACTTAAAATTCTATGAGTGAATGTATTTATGTTTCTTTCCATCACTTTCAGAGTAATCCCACTTTCCACTAATTTTATCATTAAATAGTTTAACCTATGTTCAAGAAACCATCCTCTTCGAATAGGAAATGATAAGTACGAAAACGATACAATGCACTCTTTCACTTTCTGCAAGCACTCTTCTCCCATCACTTTGTTTATTATTTCCTTTGTCGCTTGAATATTTACTTCACTACTTAAAAAAGCACCATTTTTCCGTTTCACTGCATCAATACCCATTTCAAACCATTCAGAAGAACTATTTAAGTAGCTCAATTTTTTCAACAACTCAGTCGCATGATGATCATTGTCCTTTACTTGTAGTATCTTCCGCACACTAAGAAAATCTGAATAAATCACATTAAAATTTTCGTTCACATCTTGAATTGTGTCTATCGAAAGAAATACAGGAGCAATCAAATCTCCGATGAAACTACCTGCAAATAAATTGATCCAGAAGAAATTAAGCATGCTTAGTAATACCAGGATTCTTTTGTCTTTATCTTTAAATCCACCCGTTACCATTGTTTTCACGACTTGAAAAATAGTGTCAAATAGTTTTAATTTGTAAATGATTTTCAACAGGATGGAGAAGATCCCCATTGCAAGTACCATCATGCCACAGTTTTTAAATAGAGAAGTGGATGATTTGAACTGAATGCTGCCCGGTAATTTTGGAACTAACAGACAAATATTTGATGAGAGGTGCGGAAACAAAAAATTCACTTTGTTGTCCACGTAGGTTATGTGAGACGGTGTTGCGTAAATATCAAAACTTCCGTCCATTAATTTGTCAAAATATGCAGTCCCGTTGCTTGTAGAGAATTCTCCAGTAAACCAGGTACAGGTGTAATGGTGACCAATATGATTTATAAGCAGTCCGATCATTTCCGTTGATAAAGAAATTGTGCTCCATTCTTCAGGGCAAGATGATTTTCGTAGAGAAGTTCTGTATTTATGAATAGGAATACCTATTCGTATCTCTGAGTTGCTTTCTATATTGACTTGTTCATTTTTTCCTTTAAAGCTCATGTTTTTTAGAAATGGATTTGTATGAGTTCCAAGTTTTGTACAATTTAAGAAATTAAATATGTTTACGAACAAGAACAAGACTTGAAACATGTTTGGTTTTTCACAACTCCACCTACTTAGAAATTTTCAGTGTTTCTCTTGTGTCCCAGAATTTGTTTCTGACGTTTGTCAAGATTCTAATGCAACAAAGATAACATAGATATTATCAAAATTTACCTGTAAAACCATGTTATTTATTATCACGTCAAATGTAAATTACAAGTGGATGCGTTCTTAAGTGAAGATTTACGCGTTTTTAGACATTACTAACGATACGAATCAGAAAATGATAGAGGTTTCTGTAATGATAATGATAGAGATTTTTGAACGTGCATAGATTCCATGGCTGCCACCAGACTTTTACTACCTGTCTTGTCTTTCATATATCTAATCACTTCAGAACACCCCATACCCAACATTTTTCACTCATTTACATAGTCTTCAGTCTTCGTCTATCCTCATTTCTCTTTTCATTCCTTGTCCTCTACCGCTTCCTCTTAATTACATTTCTATTATATTTGTACGTATATTTCGAAAAGTATTTATTGCTTTCTCTGTACTAATCAAACCATTGCCATTCTTTATATTGATCATCCCTCCTTGCTTTATGTCTGAAGTATATTGCTCTTTATTGACCATAAATGTCACAATCCCACAAAACATAATAAAGCGTCCTTTTGTTTATGTAGCACAAGTAATTAAAATTGAATCATTTCTAGTAAAGGTTGACATTCTCGTGAGATGTCAAAACTTCTTCTATCAACTTCGATAATAAAAACTATTTTCTATTCCTTTCCTCAATTATATCCTGTCTCATTTGCCAGCATTCCACTAATTTTTTCATAATACTCGCTTTTCATCGTNTATATATATATATATATATGATAACCTTCGTTGTCTTGTGGGTTCGAATCCGTTATCTTCGATGTTTTCCGTTGATCTTGTATGTACGTCACAACCCTCAAATCTCGATACCCCTACCGCCAATTGAACAAACCTTCTATTCCTTGCAGTCGGTCGCAGACTGGGAAGCTCCCACGGGCTGTGAAGAGATCTTTGCGGTAGTCTATGTGCACTCAAAGCAACGTCATGTCTACAAAGTGCGATTAATTATCTCCTAAACTTCCGATTAAGGATATGCCACTACTCCTTCATATTATTAAGGGACTTTACTGCTCATGTTCAGAATTTTACTAAACCTTTAACTTACAGGCCGGTTTCTAGTTGTATCGTTGTGCTTCTCAATGTTCCAACGCCGAATATTTAATCGGAGTGAAATTTCTCTTTGTTCAAAGGTAAAATACTCATACATTCTGTGCTCCTGGACCTCCAAGAGGTATTTAACAAGTTGAATTGTATTTCTGCAAATGCTCCATAGATGTTGAAACTATATGACTCGTTTGATAGTAATACCCCTATGTGACCTCTAACTTCACCTCTACGTAAAGATGCATTATTATTATTATTATTATTATTATTATTATTATTATTATTTGAAAATCATCGGCTCATTTAGTTCAATTAAATCGTTTTATAACAAGTTTTTTCTCGAAACGAAATATAAAGTTTTGAATACTTAGCCTTTGAACACGATATATATTTTCTAATCCATGTGTGAATTCGTAATTCTTTACATAATTTGAGTCTTACGTAACGTTTATTGACATGTTGGTTCAGTCGGTTTCATGCGGATG
Source organism: Laupala kohalensis (assembly GCA_002313205.1). Lineage (NCBI taxonomy): Eukaryota > Metazoa > Arthropoda > Insecta > Orthoptera > Trigonidiidae > Laupala > Laupala kohalensis. The sequence goes on along the minus strand of NNCF01132555.1, from coordinate 41,776 downwards.
TCTGTCTAAAGGTTGTGTTCAAATTCCGTGTATGTACTAGATGTTTTCATCGTATGTTGTACTCATGAAAGGCAACGGGAATTCACCTCGAATTGTATCTAAAAATTACAATCACCCCAATCCGTATAATTCCCTGAAATAACCAAATCACGGGTACATCCACATTTGACCAATCACACCTCTAGATTGTTTAAACCATTTTCGAACTGCAAAATGAGGACGAAAAAGATTAAACGCACCTTAAATAATCATCTATTATTGTCTTAACAGATTCAAAATACATGGCCAAAATACATTAATACTGTCCTAACTGGTTAGAAATGTTTCATATTGGATTCTTAACGACCTCAAAATCCATGATCATCTACATTATTACTGTCTTAATTGATTTGAATTGTTCCTTTTGTTCGCAGATTCCTCACCAAGCATCCCGGCTTCGTGATGACACCCCGACCACGCGACTGTCTGCCAAAGGGATTCCCCGAAAACATAACGGGCACGTGTCACTTCTTGCACTCGTATCTGCATCCTGGCCTTGCCCGCGATGGCTCCTGTACTCTGCAAGACAACGTGACTGCCGCTCTGAAAGAATTGGGGTTTAGCACTGACTCTCCACATTCTCCGCACTAGCCTAGTATCTCGAACGGAGCATTACTTTTCCAGAGCAGAAGCGCTGTTGTATTTCACCAATCTTTCCATTACATGGATCTCGGTCGAGTGATCACGTGACTCAGATCACGTGATGTGATGAACTGAGATCACGTGATGTACTGCAAATAAATGAAAGCGTGGATCTCATCTGAGAACCAAAATATCACAGGACAAAATGAGTTGTTCAATGAATCAATAAGAAAAATATTTCTTACATTCGATCCACGAATAAACATTTCTGGATGAGTACCAAGAAATACATTATTTATTGACAGTGTGTACCAACTTCCTTTAAAAGATTTTTTTAAAGAGAGGCTGCGTTCATGCAAGAACCTGTGTGAAGCTTCTGTAGTCTTATGATACTCATCGTCATAGGAGAACTGCTTATAATGTGTGAACCTCATCAAGAAAATGGTACTTTATCATGTGATCCATTGCAGAATCTGAACAAGAAAACTGAAAATTCATATAAAAATTTTGTAACTTTCTTTAGTCTTAATTTTAAAATTTAAATATGTGGGAATGTCTTAATTTTTAAATTTCATTGAAGGTATTCATTATGAAAATTCATGTATATGGTTGTTATGGTTGTTTTATTCTAGCTTTCCTAATAATCATACGTTAGATAATAATATGTTTGTTCAGTTATTTTCAATCTAAAATTTTAATGTAATTGAGTGTTTGAAGTGCTTTCATACAGTAATATCCACTTTCATACAATAATATTCCAACAGAATCACTCTTATTTGTTCTAAACTTTTTGTATATATAAAAATTATGTTGTAAAAAAGAACAACAAATCGTAAATGCAGGGAATAATCAAATATGGTTGCAGTGTTGTGCCATTTTATTTATTTTGAAATGAATTCGTGTATTCATTTACAATTCCACACACATCACACTAAAGTAATTACGTACGCATAAGTCAAAATAATATTAAATGTCCTACATGTTAAATTTTATTCTCGTTATCATTAATTTTTGAAAAATAATTTGACATGTTATATGAAAATAATGCGATGTTTGAATTTTTATGCGAATACCAAAACAATATTTACATTTATTTCTTTGTTATCCCAATACTTTGAGCACATGGGACCATATTTTTGAAAAGTAGGCCTAAAACATTGAGCCTAAATAACTAAAGTTGATTTATATTTTTGATTGATGATATGATACGAAAATGGTTTTTTTGTTTAGCGTGCAATATGCGTTCAACATATGTAAACATACAATGCAACATATGAAGAGCATTGAAACAATTGAGCAGTCAGTAGATGTTATTTGTCTCTCATCATGATTGAAATATTAGTGTCCTTGATGATTTGAAAGCGTAAATAACACTTCACCAAAAATGTTTCTATAAGGACTTTATGGACTTATGGATCACATACTTGCAACTGACAAACTCAATGAACTATTGGCTTTTTAAGTAAATTTTTTTTTACGTTTATGAGACAAATATCTCACTTTACCGAGAATAGCATTGAGACAAGTATTGCAGTTTGGGAAACACCTAAAATGTAAAAATCTTTGATAACTTTATCCCCGTCACTTCCTACATTTGTCGCTTCTATAAATTGTTGATAATACCTGGAAAAATGTCACTTGAATTTACACGATACTTTGCACTACGGCAGATTATAGGAGAGAAATTTTCGAATTGAAAGAAAAAACATTTATTACAAAACATTATTTTGAGTACACCAACATACACAGTGATTGTATTAGTATTAAAGTACCGAGACATGGTTTGGAAAGTAGAATTTCTGTGTTTTTTGTATGTAAATAACTTGCATCAAAACATTTTTGCAAGTATGTGATCAATAAGTCCATTATTAACAGTCGATAAAAAATATATTCTTACAAAGAAAAATTTTAATGTATTTTGAGAAACTTCAAATTGAACAATATCCTCGGTCTCCGAATTTGAAAATTTTCTGAACTTGATTTGTTTATAAATTGATTTAGTTCAACAATTATTTTATAAAATGATTTATTTCACCAAATTAGAAATTAATACCAACCTATCACCATACACGAGTATGTATTCAAGAAACTGCACTGGTCAAAGAAACTCTAAAATGATTTCTAGAATGAGTACAATCATTGTTCTTCCAAAATTGTCACGACATTCACTACGAATTACAAGATGATGTAAAACGTCTGGCTAAGAGGATTGTGCGTACAGACATAAAGTTGACAGAAGAGCACTAGAATACAGCTGATTCCCAATGCATATATTCAAAATGAATAGATCACTTTTTAAAAATATTAATGAGGATCACGTTTCAATTTTTTCTGGTGTGTATTTTTATTACAATATATTTGCACTTGTTTAAAACTGGATACAATGTAAAGCTTTAATAAAAATACGGCATTATTTCTTGTGCAATTCTATGATCTATTCAGATTGCTTAAAGAGGAAGAATTACTGAGAATATACGAAGCAAATTGTACCAATATAGGCGCAGTATTTATAAATAAATCATGTTACATGAAATACATAGTGGTTGTGTTCTAGTGTCTATGCAATGTGTATGATGTCAAAATTAAGCTAAGAGAAAACTGGTATTCCTGCGTGTTGCAAAGTGTAAGAAATTACCTCGAGGGTTGTAAGCTTAGGACTGTTATGTGCAGAAAACCCAAAAAATAACTGAAAAGTGTATACTGAGGTCTTTTACAGGGAAGCGCTGGCAATGTATTTGAAATAACGTACATTTCATAATGCTTATAATTTTTTCCAGTATTTTCTAATGACATTGTTCATCTGGGAGTTCATCAGAGAGAGAAAGAACACTATTCGTTACAATTAAGTTGCATTTGATGACGTTTTTCAGATAATTTGTTCTCTCAAGTGATCTTCATTGCTTAAGAAATAGTCGCCCTGACAGCTCAAGAATATACTTTCATCTTGATTTTTCATACCCCAACTTTATACCAGTTATATGAGGAAACAGAAATAAATATTGAAAAATTAAATGTAAACAAAATTTCACACAACATTGCCGAAATCTAGAGATTGTAAGGCTAGATTTTGTTACCTTAAACTACATTACCTGTAGTAATGCAAGAACAAAGGACAACACTATTGTCATTATGCATATGGTATATTTTCATGGATGAACTAGATGTGTTCGTCTGGGTCACCCAGCCTTTGAGAAGGCCCTGAGATACAAATTTCTGAACACATTTTTATCTTTGTGAGATGGCTAAAATTAAGACTCGCAGATGTACGGAGACCACAGTGATGTTTAACTAAAATGTTTGGCTTAAATCTCGAGTGTTCTCTGATGTGCATTTTTACGACAACACTTATCTTTTCTTCAATTACAAGGCATTGTTTTTAATGTTTCGTTGTACAACACTTGTAAGTGGTATTTTTCACTTCTGAGAGCTTGATACCTATCTAATACAAAAATAAATGACTACGAGTCAGGCTTTTGAAATTACAGTGTCAGTGCCAAACTTGTTATTGCCTGTATATGGAGATTTACGATGTAAATAAACTATCAGACAACCCAAAATATTGTAACCTTGATAAGCAGCGAATTTCTTCTTGACTCATCCCACTTGTTTCCGTAGTGTAGCTTTCCGCCTTGACATTCCCAGGAAACCTTTTACGAAGCTGCGAATCGTTGAGAAGCGAATTCGTAGAAATGCCTTTCACTCCCCTCCTAACCTCCATCTCTCTCTCTTTCCCTCTCACTCTCTTCTGCTACTCGTCCAGACCGAAACACGTAAATGGGCAGCGGAAGCCGGTGAAGGTAAGTTCAGGATTTGGAGGACGGCAAGTGCGTTCTTCACATTCTAAGAGTGGTTTTACCTCAGTACTAACTGACAAAATTCATATAAGGAAGGGATGTTATCAATCATTTTCTACTTAAAAAAAACGATAATTACAGTACTTCGCCCCCGTTTCGACAAGGAACATTGTCGTCATTAGGGCTTAGGATACAAGTAGCCTATCATCCGTACAATTCCATACCCAAAACCATGGAGACATTACCCTACACTTCCCATGTATCAGCCACAAAAACTATTACACTCCTTAAACAGCATTGAAAAGTTGAAGAGCGTTGAAGCAGCCTTTGTAATGTAATAATATTTGTGGGTGTTATATGGGAAGCATATATATGGTTTGCATCGTATTCTCCCCATTGTGTTGGACATGGTGAATATGGATTTGTGCTGATGATATGATACATATATACTATAACATGATGAAGACAACGCTCGTTGTTGAAACGTCGGCGAAGTAGTGTAATAAATATTCAGGTCGAACCACAAGATTTTGGTTTCTTTGTAATTCATATAATATGTGCAATACATTAGTACTCACATTTCAAAAGTTAATATAAGTTTTAATAATTACGAGTTGTTTTCCTAACCATATTTTAGATGTAATGAAGATTTGTTGGAAGACTAATTGGTTTAGAAATTCTGATTGAATGTGTCTCATGCCTTCATGGTGGCAGAAAACGATGTTCTAAAAATTATTGAGAGTTTTTAAAATAACACTAATAGAATAAAGTAAAATGAAAAGAAAAATAGGAACATCCAATAATTCTGAAAATTATTAACAGATTATATTAATATTATATAATTATATATTGGACAATGGTACAAGTTACGGAGCTGTGCTGTTGACAATATATTCATCATCAAAGACAGCTTCAGCCTTTCAAGAGCGATAATGTAAACTTATGGACTCTTTTCCAAATAAGTGTGTTTGTAGGATTTGTAATCGATATAACTCAGCATGCAATGAATATTTTATAGTTTTAGTCAACTCTTCAATGATTTAGAAAATATACTCGCAAAATTCTATTAGTAAATCGAAAAATAAAAATGTTTTGAAGTAGTTTCCGTGTTTATTTTGCGTATGAATACAAGCGCTACATGTATAGCAAAGTTATTTTAAACAATCCTGGAAGAACAATTAATGTCTTTTCTTTCCTGGAAAACGTGAATTTGGATTAAGTTCTTACATATTTGAAGCTTGTCCTTTGGTTTTTTATAAATTTTATATAAAGAGGTGAGGTTTTATTATATTTTGAAATTATTTAGTTACTTTCTAAGACGTGTAATTTGAGTTTTATATTTGCTTTCACTTGGCTTCATAACAAGCATAATCGCAAATGTTCCTCCTTTGTTTCTCAAACGAGGTTCTTTTCATTCCGCTGTCTGTTGATTAAAAAACTGTTCTCTTTCAATATCTCGGAATAAAATGGATGTATCATTTGTTTTGGAATATACAAGCGAATGTATCAGTGAAAAGAACGTACATTTTGTTATGCCAACAATTAGTCGAACTATTTCCCGGCACTGATCACATAAAATACGAAACTACATAGTCTGTATAATAAGTTATTGTCGGTTTCATTTCTTAACTGTGATTTTCTTTTGTGTTTTATTGTTTAAAGTGAAAAATAACCAATAACCGATTGTGTAAAGTATGTAGTTAATAACTTCAAACGTATCTCTTTCTGTGAATACACACAAAACACTAGTATTGCTTTCTTGAGAGCCCGAATTAATTTATATTTATCTAAATGCATACAAATTAACAATATATGAGAACTGGACTGTTTATCTCAATTTAAATAATTCAAAATTTTACAAAACAACTGTAATTTTGTCGTAATATTGTTCGTATTAGTAACAGAAACCAATGCTATTTTGTATTTCCGTTTCATATCTCTAATGTAACATTGATCTGATTTATCTTCCGTTAAGCTAAGGAATTAGAACTTAAGTGAAGAATTGATTTTGAAATAAGATATACAATATTTGATTTTTATATAAATTTCCCATTAAGTACCGAATAAAAAAAAAGTTCACGTATTCTACCGAGAAAATATAAGACCATTTACGGTCCAAATATTTTGAATTAATGAAATATCACTATATTAATAATGTATGGTGTTGACAAAATTTCTCATACATACTTTTAGTGTACATATGTCTCTATAATCAGTACCATGTCTTTCATAAATTATCACAAGAGTCATGTTTATCTGGAAATAGTTTCGCAAAACTAAATTAGTGTGCATGTATGTTTTCGTATTTTCTCAGTTTCTGACAAGTAAATAATTATCACACCACAAGTGTTCCTCTCTGCCGTACCGTAGCCCATGCTCCGAAATGTCGTCAATGTTCGAACAGAATTGAAAGTTGATAACAATACTTTAGTATGTAGCATCCTGACATTATGTCCTCTGAAATAGGATTGAGGTTTTTCCTTAAATATACTTAGTTATTGATTCTTAACATGATTTCACCTTCTATCCTTCTGTATTATTTTTCTCTCGTAATGTAATTAGTAGTCTCTATTCCCTATATGTGGCCTAAAATCTGGTAGGAATATGAAATTTCTCTGCAAAGTGTATATTTTAACTTGTCGTTCCATTAAACAGTATGAAAAAAAAGGAACTCAACAAAGACTCCCAATCGACTTTTAACTTAAAATAAACGAATCGAATACCTAAAATAAGCAGAAAGATAAAACTCTCACAAAAACAGCTGGTTTTATTTCAATCTATGATGGAAGAAATATTTCCATCTCACAAAATATTCAATGAATTGAATACAACATTTTAAACGTTGTTACAGGAGAATACTGGATTCAGTTAATTTCTGAAGTGTGAGAAATACAGTAAGTGAGTTTTATTTATTTGTCTCTCTTTGCAAATGTTGATCATTAAATTAATGAAACGAAAAACTTTCTACTTCTAGCACGTTCCTAATTGAACAGAGATATACGTAATATTTTAAAATTAATTCCAACTCTGTATTTGTATGGTTAATTTGAGATATTCCGCAAAGAAACCGAGGATATTATTTATTTCAAGTACATTAATTATGTTATGAATTTATTAATAACACGAATAAAAGGATAGATTTAAATTAAAATGATTTTCTATTAATAAAATTACAAACCTTCGAAAAAATCTGATATTTTTAAGAGATGTATCTCCATTTAAGTATTGCCTACATGAGAGGTATGCCAGTAATTTATTGATGGTAATGAGTTGTTTTTAGTTGTTCTTAATTCATAACCAATGAGATATGAATAATTTAACTTATTTTATGCTATGTAATGTTCCATAAAAGCATATGCCTCTCTTAATTAATGAACTCAATAATAAGTATAAAAACTGATCAGCACATACAGGGTAACGCACAATTTCATAGTCTGACTAAAAGGACAACAAAGCAACTGACTCTGATATAGCAAGAAATGTTGGGTAAAAATAAATTAAACATAATACCGGAAAGTAAAACTGAATTATTTGCAAAAATTATCAAGTAGAGCCACAGGAATTTGTTTGTTGATTTACCTTCATTTTCTTAAACTTAACTTTCGACAACGAAATTTCTCAACTTAAATTACTTGTTATAAAAATAACCAATATATTACGATAATATAGTAAATCCCAGTTTAATGCAGAGATTAACGTCACTTTGTTCTACAGTAAGTATCTGGTAAGATTTGTTGAACATTTCATGAAGAAGGGGACAGAGAAATTAAGAATATACTACAATTAACGAATATTTTTGTGTTCGAGGTACTTTTGCGTACTCTTTCAGCTCGAGGAAAATAAATGAATACGACGGTAATGGAGAGTGTCAAGTTGTTTGCAAGATGACATCTCAATTATCGAACTTATGAGTTATGTTCCCCAATTCTGATTATTATTCGCTTTTGATGCGTGGGTTTGAATGATACCCTTCAAATATAATGTGTCAGTGCTATGTATTTATGTTGACAATTTAAACAATGAAAGAAAACAAAGTGGTATAAGTAATAAAAAATACCATCATTTTTCTTTTGTTTGGTGTAATAGATGAGAAGAAACAAGTACACTTTACTGCGATATTGAGGAAAACATTTACGAAAAAGAAAAATAGAGACAATTTTTTTTAATACCGGGAAAACTTCGAGGGAAATTGAACATACATGCGTAAAACAAACAAGAAGATGCAAATTATATGTGAGATTATACTGTGGATCACATAATTCGTCAAGATGGTCCACATTCTTGTAGTTAACAGGTACCATTCGTCACCTCAGCTTCATCATTCTCTTGTTCCCCCAATTTTCCTTTTTCTCCATCATTCACGACTGGAAAGAGTGAGAGTGAGAGTGAAAGAGATTCTTTAAAGAACGCTATCTCCCTTACGGGGTGCACCACCGTTTTTATTCATTGCGGCTTCGCTCTATTGAATCTTTGGTTCTCGCTGTGTATCCTCCCGACGCGGCGCGCGCTTCGACTGTTTCGCGATCGACGCGCCATCTTTAGCACGGCTCTGCAAGCGGTGGCGGTGGGGTAGCAGGCCGTCGCTGGCGCGGTCGATAGCTCGGCGTGCCGGTGGCCGAACCAGGCGGCGGCGGCGGCGGCGGCGGTAGCACATCGGGACAGCGGGCCAGCAGCGCGCGGGCGAGCGACGGACGCGGACCGGAGCGCCTGCACGTGAGAGAGCGGCCGCCTGCGTCGCGCCCAGCGAGCGGCGGCTCACGGTCGCGCCACACCAGCTACGTAGCCATGGTGAGTACGAAACACTTGTTGGCGGCGGCGATGAGCACGGGCACGCGCTCGCCCACCGCCGCGTCGCTGCGCCGGATGCGCTAACGGCTTGGCGGCGGTGGCACACGTCATAGGCTATCATTTGACCCACTATGCAAGTGGGCACAGGCGCTAGACGATGTTTGCAGAATTCTACTCAATGTTCGCGGAATATTCCTGCACTTACGTAGACTAAATGAACTAAAATTCGTCTTCAAATTATTGATTGCCATAAATATTGATTGTCATTGAGCTTCGAGTCAGAGAATTTTTTTTAGTTACAAATATCAAAGAAATCGAAATAGAGAAATAATTCTCTTTACTTCAAAAAGTTTCCTATTAAAGTTTGTTAAAGTTTCGAACTTAACAAGACAATAAAGACGCAAAAGTTTTTAAATTATGTTCTTTGATAGAAGCTCTATTTATAGTTGCAATGGGAATTGAAATAATCAGTTGCTACAGAAGATACCCTTTTTATTGACGGTAGATTCAGTGACAGCATTTTACATTACACTTTCCTCAATAAGACATCAGTATGAAGCGTGTTGACACTGTTAAATGTGTGTTGTAGATACTAAATGTGTGAGATCAAAATATCATTACTATCAATTTTTTGCTCAAATCCTACGTTTGATAGATTCATCATATAATGGACAATTTAGATTTTGTAAAATGTACTTTTGAACATTTGTCCTCCAAATAATTCAAAACACTGTCGGAGTAGTATGTTTACATTTAGAAATGTCTAATGTACTTAGAATGTTGTTGCATATTTCCGGTTTCTTCTATACTTCTTTGTTAACATCGTGAACCAGAATAGGTAAATTTAATTCCTACATAAATTATCCTTTTTGAAATGTGATCTTTTAGATTAAGTAAATTTCATTTCATTAGTTTATTTTGGTTTTAGTTTTTGAAAATTTTTCCATTAGTATCATTCTTAGAGCATTATTTTCCTGTTCTTCATTTTTCTTATCTAATATAATCAATTCTTTAATTTTGAAATATATACGCACCCCACAAACAGAATTATAGACACGTTTTTGAAAATTTAACTATGTTGATCTCGTCCTAAAATATCTTTTTAGAACGGAAGTGAGTACATTAGTATTCATCGGCATAAGTCGTAATACATCAAGGTCGCGAGTTTATGTGCAATGTATGTGCATACATGGCAGGTTGTAAACTTACATGACGAGTGCTCTTCAGATACGTTGTAGCATTTATTTGCGTTATTTGCGAGACTAGTGACGGCCAGATGAGAGGACTTCCGGGCGGACGGCAACCACAATAAATGTCATTTACCCTTACAAAATCAATCAAATAATTTCGGTCTATTGGGGGAATTTTTTAAAAGGGATGCGTCATACATCAAGGAGAATATTTTTTAAACTTCAATGTTCACTGTTCAAGTAATTATTTTGTTAGTGCAGACAGTAAAAAATTTAATATGGATATACCATCAATCAAGAACTTATAACATAAAATCTTTAAAAACACAATCCAACCATTTCCAAATGTCGAGGTGATAGTCTTAATACAAATAGTTTCACTAACATTAATCATGTTTGTTTTTTAAACCATTGTCTCATCCGTTTACTAATTTAATGATTTTGAATTGATGTCATCAGAAATTAATTAATTCTCCTTCAGAATTTAAAGGTTGGTAACACCTTTAAGTAGACGTCCATTTTATCATGATAGAATATAAATATAGTATTATCTACTGCGGAAGTCGAATATCCAAAACGTTTCTTCAAATATACGAGTTTCTTTTGAGTTTTTTTATTAACTTTAAAACTTTTTAATATATAGAAGACACTAGTGTCACTTCACTCTCAAGACATATACTTTACATTAGTTACTATTCATAATAACAAATGCTGTCCCTTAGGTTACTGTGAATAAAAATTGTATCTTCTGTTGTAACTGATGACATACATCACCATTACAATTATAAATAATGCCAAAATCAACGAATATGATTGAAATAATTCTACTTTCATATCTATTTTATTAATTTATTAACTTTAACGATCTTTAACGGAAAACATTGTGTAGCAACATGAAATTTATTAAAATTTCATTGATGGCTAAAACTAAAAAATTCATTTTGAAAATAGAATATAATATTTCTTCAACCCTACGCTCCAAAGCTACTACTGAAATTAAATACTATGGTACTAGAGACTTATCTGTTTTGCTACAATGTGCGTAGGAACGTCAGTCTAAACAGAGTCGGTGTTGAGTGAGCTGGGATAAAAGATCTATCCCGCGGCTGTTTATTTGGACCTGGAGGGTGATGAGCTAGTGGGGCAGAAGGTAAATAAACCTGTTACACACAGGGTTGGGTCACGCGTAGCAACTCTGGTAAAGAGACAATTGTGTTCCTTCGCTGTTGCAGTACGGCTTCGTCAACTACGCCTTGGAACTTCTCGTGCTGAAGACCTTCGGGGAAGAAACATGGGAGACCATCAAGTGAGTACTCGTTTTTATTCAATTTCATTTCTCTAATCTTCCTAAATTAATTTCATGAATATTAATGCTGACATAAGTAAAGCAATAAATTAAACCATCGGATGTAATATGCTGTCATTTACGTCCCATGACAGAAGAATATATCCTTAAATCATATAATTTAGAGAATGAATTTCTATGGCAGATCAAAAGGATTTTTACAGTAAAAAGGATAGTTTCAAAAGGATTATTTTGGAAATGAATATATTAAGCTTGATGATTAAGATTATATCAAGCTCTAATATAATACAAATAAATAAATTACAAATTTATGGACGATCACAGTGTGTTTTTCTGTGTGTGAGTGTTTCTGCTCACCCGTGATAGACTTCTTAAATCATGTTATTGAGAGGATGAACTTCTATTCCACGTCAAGTTCAGTTCCAAACGAGTCCTTTCGCAGATAATAATATTGGGATTAATGATAATATCATAACCTAACATAGCTACAGGAATAACGAAATATTTTTTCATAGTATGGAGAAATTTCACTTTTTTTTTGCTTGAAGTGAAGAATGAAATCCATGATTGTAATGGGTAGAATTTGTAACCATGAACTGGAAACATTTACGTGAAATGCTACGGTTCGAACACCAGTCTCTCGTTTAATTTGAAGCATTTTAGTAAGCCAATGAGCACTTGATTCAATATAGCAAGTTTTTAAAATTGTACATGAACAAGAAAGAAAGAGAGAAAGAGAAAGAAAAAAAGCGAGAAAGAGTGAAAGAAAGTGAGAATGAAAGAAAGAAAGAGAGAATGAAAGAAAGAGAGAGAGAATGAAAGAAAGAGAGAAAGATAGAGAGAAAGAGAGATAGAGAAAGAAAGGAAGACAGAGAGAGAATAAAACGTATAGACTAAATGTTATTCAATTAGATTTGTTGATTATGCACTTTGTCATATGAGATACTCCTGAATATAACCGCCGGAGTATTTTCGTATCGCTCATGGTAATTGCTTGTATACATGTTGTAATGCTATTATATTGTGAAAATTTCACTACGAAAAAACAAGCAAGTTACTGTTTACTATAAGGAAAGAAGTACAAAAATTGACTTCCATGCCATAATTGACTTCCATTTCCAGAATCAGTATTAACTTGCCTGCCCGCAAGATGTCATGTATTGGTCTATCTTAGTTCGTACCTTTCCAAACTATGATATCCGCTACGCATGAATTCCTTCCGTGTACCCTACACGCAGAGAAGGTATGTGGTAACTTTCGGTCATGTGAAAATGGCCTAAAGTTATCACATATCAACCTTCACGTGTGGGGTACGCGGATGAAATATATGCATAACGATCCTTAACCCGTAAGAACACGTCAAACCAGAAGTTTTGTGCACACAGCATAGTGTGCTGCTTGGTTCATTTATCTCCTGTCTGGGGATGTGGCTCAGGTCATCCGGGGTTTAGGTCTGGGTGGAAATGGTGTACAGTTGTGAAAGACGAGCGGGTGGTGCAGTGGTTAACACCCCTGCGATCAAAGTAGAGGTCGCAGGTTCGATTCCCGGTTCGTCACCATTTTCCTAACCAAAAATTATCACTAATGACATCCGCTGAATTTTTTTTGGTGGGGTGGTGCACCATAGTTTTGTTTTTAAGATTAACATAGTCTTTAATTGGAAATACTCTCTTTGATATTTGGGTTAGGTCAGAGACGTATGGTATTACGCTAGTGCTTATGGATTCTTTCCCTTTGTAATGCTTGATTGGATATGTGATATGAAAGGTTATATGTACAAAGTTTGAGCCTTGCAGTGGTCGGCCCACATGATGGAGGTGTTTTTAGCGATCGGTTTCTCATCGGCGCACTCGACCTATGTGAATGAAAATATTCACATTTCTTAATTGTAGGATTAATACAAGTAAGGATGCTCGTGGAATATAGGATCTTACCTAATATTGCCTTAGAATTAAATACGTAATTCAAAAATATGCTTTAAGGCTATAGTGATGTATGTAAGAAACACCTTAAGACATCTCTAAAATGAGAATTATCAATGACTGATGTTCTACTTGCCAAGATGCTATGCGTGATCAGATTTACACACCTGTATCTGTAGTTCCTAGTGCCATGAGTCCGTTTGAACCGCTAACGAGAGAATTTTACAGTAAAGGTATATGCTATAAAGCTCACATTACACGGTTCATTTTACGTCCTGTTCCGTGCGATATACACCAGACTGGATGCAGATTGAATGGAAATTTTCAAGCATTCTCTATTTTTCAGTACGACACGTACAAATTGACCAGCGCACTCCCAGCAGCGTCTCTGCTGACCACTTGTGGCGACTGTTCTCTCGAATCAGTTGCGTAGTTGAAATCGTGTGCGTAGTTGTATTTTTTTCTATTGCGCTGTTTCCCAGTTGAACTTCGGAAATCAATCATAGTGAACAAAGCATAGTATTAAGTAAACCATTCGTTTATCTATGAAGCCTGTTTACATGTTCGTGGAATTGGTAACCCAGTTGAGGTTAATTGTTCGTTGCGCTACCGTTGTGTTAAGAGACTACTCATATTAACGCCATCCATTTCTCGTTCAATACCGTGTAAAACGCTTGTGTTGGAACGTCCATTTTCTGTATACGCATATGAAGTCAAGCGTGACAGCATCCACTTCACATTAATTTCTTGTACAGCAATTGAACGTAAATTGACTGTAAAATGAACCGGTAAAGCGGACTTAGTCTTGATGTGATAACTCAGGTGGAGGTGAGGGAACTATGAACGTGAGATAATCTTTCCTCCGCTGGTAGGGCGTGTTCCGATCGTCGAATCGTAAGGTGACTCTCTTCGGGTCCAATAGAGCACTCAGTCCAAAGATCATGCTCCATCGCACATACTGTTCACGATGCAGAAACGGAAGGACCCTCCAGCGTATTAATTTAAAGGAAGAAAACTTGAACTTTGATCGTTTTAAAATTGTACACCAGCGCAAAGGTGTCATTGCAGACTTCGGAGCACGATCAGATCAGAGTTCCTTCGAACCCCGTGCATGAAAGTTCATAATTTATTTAGGTCTCCGTTGTAAATTTGGAATTGATCAAAAACTAATACACGACTCAGTGGATGGAGTAAAACGTTTCGGAGGTATTAATACATGTGTGCATGTTCGGTCGACACAGTCGTGGAGAGATGGTGTCCAGATTTTTCTAATAATGCGTCTCATTAGGGTGGCAGTCTGTCTTTTTATTGTTCTATCATTATTTCTCTTTGTAGAGTTAATAAGGGGAATTCTTACCAAGGAAAATAAACCGCAGGAAATCAAAAAAATTAAACGATGCACATACAGCTTGTGAAGAGTAAAAACGGAAGTCTACACTCGTGTGATTGAGGGGCAAAAGTAAATCTGTATGACAGGGTAAAACGTTTAGTAAAGATTGATGAACCATACATGAGAGACAGCATCATATGGAAAAGAACTTCCCCATCACCTGAGATACTAACAATAAATAATGGAAAATCAAGGAACATGTACAAACCTTCCATTGGTGTCCATCCACAAACTGAAACTCCTCTGCAATGGAGGGATAAATGTAACAAATATATCGTTACATAAACTACTTATTTTTTGTTACATGAAAACCAGGTTTCCATGAAAAAAAATCACTTAATTTACTCTCAAAAACGATGTGTTTCGTAAAGGATAAGTAATATGTTACCGTATCTGATATTCCGTAAAACTGATTAAAGAGAGGAATATAATTACACGTATGTGAATAGAATGTACGCGAACCTTCAATGTAATTAAGATTTAACTCAAAACGTAATTGCGATCTGAATGCCATATTAAGCACGTTTCACCCTGTGTCCGGATTTTGCTGACAATATGCCGACATGAACAGGCTTGATATATACTGGAAGCACATTCACTAGAAGCAAAGTGGCACGAAACCACAGGATCGGAATCTGCAAATCCATTCGAAGATTGTACTGTGTCCACTACGAGCGCAACGTTCACGCATGATTCCACTTCTATTCGACATTCCTTGTATCCTGATTCGACCTAAAAATTAACCGTTGCAACAATTGAAGAGGGAAGAGGCATCCGTCGATCGTGCAGCACCTCGCGTTGGTCACATACGAGGCAGCCGGCGGTCACGTAGCCACACGGAAAAAATTACTGAGCTGGGGTTGCTAATGTATTGGCTGCCTGCCAGACAGACAATACATGAGCTCGCATAGCTAACATCCATCTGCTGTGCGCGAATGTCCGTCCTTCTGTTCCACAGGGTACAACTGAAGGAGCTAATCTACAAGATACGAAAAGGGAACATATAATACAGGATGTTGCCGACCAGTAAGCATTTAATATTGATTTAAAGTGAGTCGACGTCGACTCATCTGCATTCTTTCTTCTCTGAACAACTTTCTAGACGATATTACTTTTTATTACAACTCCATGATGTTACCTTGTTTAAACACAGGCGCACTGCAAACGTTCTTTCTGTTCGACGTCCGCTTCAAGTATTCCGACAGCGCCAGTATTCGATCCACGGTGCTTTCCCTCTGAAGGAGCGAATGTCACCACTGATCTACTGCAGTATGTTTTATTGTCTTATGTTATGCTGCTTAAGAGTTGGCACCACAGTATTAGTACTATGAATAGTAAACACGTAAAATAGTAATCATCTCTAAAATCTTGAAAAATGTATCTTTAAATGCCAAGAAAGTAGTTTTTATGTATCCAAATATTTTTTTACTTTAAATATACTTGAAATTTATTCTTATTAGATATATAAATTTGAAAATATTATTTAAAATAAAAATTAGGTATTCGCTAACATTTACATTCAAAAATTCAAAATATCATCTGTGTACGGCTTCGCGACGTCCAGAAAACACTGTAAATGTCTAGACTTCAAGTTTTGGGCTTGGAAACGTCGGGATGGCGTCGTTTAGTCGCTGAAATGAATCATTTTGTTGAAGTAAACAACTATTCATAGTTGCGAAAGCTATGGTTGATTTGACTCCGTAAAACAATTGCTCAGGCTGCGCCGCCTAAGTCATGAGTCACGTATTTTACGTATTTATTATTCATGATACCAATATAATGGTGCCAACACGTTGATAGCGTAACACAAGATGAAGTTATATTGCAACAGAAGGGATCGAATACTGGCACTGTCGGACACCTGAAGACGGACGTCGAATAAGTAGAATGTTAGCTGTACGTCTGTGATTAAACAAAGTAAGACCATAGAGTTGTAATAAAAATTAATATCGTGAAGAAAGTAGTACAGAGAAGAAAGCATGCGGACGAGTTGACGACGACTCACGTTGAATCAATATTACATGCTTACTGGTTAGCTAAATCCTCTACCATGAATTCTCTTTTCTTCTCATGTAGATTAGCTATTTAAACTGTGAGAGCTAACGCTGTACGCTGTGGATTCACGTCATAGCAGACGGATGTTAGCTCTACAAGCTCATGTGTTGTCTGTCCGGCTGGCAGCTACTCCGGCTCACATTGTTTCGTGCTTTTGTGTTTTTATCAATTTTTTTCCTATTTTCATAACTTTAAAACACTTTAAAGTTTTAACAAAGACATGTCACGGTTTTTTCAAGATTTCGCTTTATTTCTTCTTCAAATTTAAGGATTTTATTAAAATACAAACTTCCTTCCTACTTTTTCTTCCTTACATCTAACTGTCGGTCAACGTAAAGCAAAGAGAGAAGAATCGCTAAATTATCTAAGTGACTGAGGAAGGTGATTGCCGAAAGAGTTTTCTCCAATATGTGAGTGACTTTATGTGTTTCATGACTTGTTACTTATAAACTTTATTAAACTTTGTAATTTATAGAAGAATTAATTATTATCTTTCCTTAATTTATAAACGTGTCTTCTTTTTGAAAACTCACGCGTTTATTACCATATACTATTACGTACGTAATTTAACTTTTTTTTTTAGTTTTCAGTCTATTGGATCACGTTAATAATCCATCACTAACGAAAAGAAAATCTTTCAATCTCTAACAACTTAATCGGTTAATAGACTGGGCTGTGCAAGTTAAGAGTTGAAGGTTAGTGTAAACTCCAGAAATGAAACAACTCACAGTTCAAACACCTCAGTATAACTTTGTTTTCCAAATTTATTTTTTATATTAATTTTTATGCCTTTTGGAGACGTTTGGTTCATGAGAGCTGGTCTTCCACGAAACCGTTGGACTTGGGTAAGGGAAGTGGGAAGGAGAGACATTGGTATGCCAGGAAATTTACGGTACCGAACCGACATTTGTCTGAAGTGGGTGAGGGAAACTCCAGCTGAAAACCTCCCCTAGTTCGGTCGAGCAGAGTTTGAACACACGCTCCACCGCTCAGCGGGATCGTGGAAGCGAAAACGCTACCACTAGACCATCGCTGTCGGTAATCATTTATATCGTTATTGGGCAAATATACCCCATGAATATTTCTATGAGAGTCAGAGTTTGTTGTGCCATACACTACCCTGAAACTGCATTCGTTTTTGACTTTTGGATGATGTGTTTCGAACCATCTGTTGTTTCACAAGACAGCACACGGTGCGAACCACTCGTGCGCGTTTGAATACAATTTCAAACGTTGCACAATGCATACGTCTTTGTAAGAGTTAATAATGAATTAAACAAAGCTTTATTCCAACAAATTTACATTATATTATAAGAAAAAATTCCCTATTCTTTCACGATACGCATAATATAACACATTAATTTTACGATACCAATTAAAAAGAGCAATAATAAATTTTAAAAAAAGTTTATGGTTCGGGAAGTAAAATAACTATCGTTTCAGCATATCATATGTAATGATATTTCTCAAACAAGGGTGATAAATATTACAATTATTTTAGAATATTACAGTTTGTTTCTTTAAAAAAAACAGAATTTACCTATGTTATATCGCTTGAAAATACATGAGACACACTTTTCATCCTTATTTTCAAACACAATACAAGTGTAAATTAATTACAACTATTAATGTAATATGATTTACCCGAATATTTATCCTGTTCTTCTGTCCCCATTCAATTTCAGAAGTCATTACTAACAGCACTAGCATGTCAAATGAGTCAATTCTAATTTGAATTCTGAATTGAAATTCATTAAAATTTTGCCACAAATTCACATGTACCGCCCCACAAATTGCGTAAAAAAATTGTAATAAATTTTCAAAACTCTTTACTGAATTTCACGGAATAATTAATATATTTAATTAACAATTCGTAACACCTAAATTAACGACATAAAACTTTGTTGTTGTACTATTGATCTCGCAATGTCCAAATTACCGGTGTCATTTTAATTAGAGATAATATAAATAATTAATAATAAGTGATATAATTAATAATTAATGTACCCGTGTAAAGATAACGCAGTCATATGAACATGAGAGTACCAATCTGTGGGCTCACAGTATCGTGAAAACAGTAAATTCATATACTGATATATAATGCAAATTGCGTGTGTCTGTTTGCTACCTTTTCACGACTAAACCACAGAACGGATCATGACAAAACTTGGCAAGAAAATAGTTAAGATGTACAGAAAGAACATGGCTAACTTTTATTTTTTTAAATAAGTGAAAAGAAAGATAGAAAATGATTTTGACGATAAATTTCGATAAAGGTGAAAACAAAAAAAGAGATATATTTGCTCATGTTGCCTAAAAAGTTAGAGTTAGGTGACAACTATTAGTGGCAATAATGTTCACCTGAAAAATTTCTACTGAAACGTTCGCGACAGCATGAAGGTTAACCAACATCTACAATGCTTAACCTAAATTGTCCAAGAAACATCATTAAACGTAGAAGTGATAAAACCCCTCAAATTTAGAGAGTATTTTAAAAAGGAAGAAATCAATCATCGTATTTAATTTGTCGTCGAGATGGCGTCGTTCGTCGACTCCGTAAAACGATTGCCCAGGCTGCGCCTCCTGAGTCAACGAACAGAATATATGGAAAGCAGCGCAAGCGAATGTCATGTAGCGGCAACTACGAATGAGATCGACGGGGAGGAACAAACAACAGTTCTTGTAGCTAAGTCAGATTTTTGAGCGGGTCTGAGCTGTTGTGCGCAATACTTATAAACTATAACTGTTGATGTTACTTTCTTCCTCCAAAACAAAACAACGTTGGCTTCCGCAGTGATAGAAAGTTGGTCATGTTCAGAACTCTTTTAGGGCATCCACAGCGTAAGCTCTGGCACCTAATGTTGCTGTCTGTCTGCTAGACAACCAACGCGTGAACTATCACAGCCAACTTTATGTATATATGACGCTACCGCCCCCCATACCCTACCCCACTTTTTATGGTCTTCTACCTAACAGTTTATTTATTTACTGAACATTTTCTATATTGAAGACGTTAAGAACATATTGGTAGGTATATATTTGTAATTTGGAGATCATTGCATTCACTTATTAATGACGAGAAATGCTTAGTTAACAACATTTCCTTCCTTGTTATTATTGAAGTGATAAAATACACAATATTACCAATTTTTAATAAAACAATATTACTTCTTCGTCTCAAAGCTAAACTATTATGGATATTTTATTTTATTTCTAAATTAAACTATTTATGCTAAACTATATTTCTTCGAAATCAATTTTCTTAATAGGTGACTAGATGTATGGCATTCAAAAAAATCCGACTTAGTAAAACATTGTCTTGAACCTGCAATATTAAAAAATACTAGGAAGATATGCAATTTTTATTTTTTTAATTTAAAAATTTTTATTTATTGTAAAATATTTGGACTTGAGGAATCGATTTTAAAAAAAACTCAAATCGCTAGTATGTATACAAAACGTTTGGTTGAGCGTTTAAGCACTTCGTGGTAAGTATTTTTATGTATTTCAGTAAATTAGATTTGTTCACAAAATTCAATACAAGTTCATTTCTCAATAGTCACCTAGATGATTCAAATGCAAAAAGGCGAACTTTGAAAAACTAAAACTTATCCCCAACTTTTCCAAAATACTCAGATGGGAATATCTTTTTATTAAAAAAATATCGCGTCAATTTGAACATAGGAAATCGATTGCAACAAGCGGCAAATTGTAAGTTCGTATAGAAAAATTTTCGTTGAGTATTTAATTCCTTGGTGTGAGTTTTTGATGGATTTTTTATTGGACTAGAATAGTTCAAGAATTTCAATATTAGTCCATTTCTTAAAAGTCAATGAGATGATTCAAATGCAAAATGGCCGACTTAGTAAAACAATTCTTTTGTCCTACTTGTATCGACGAACCAATATACCCGTAGATATTTTTAATGAACAACGTTTGTATAAGCAAATCGAGATTACACTTCAAATAGTACCAGAGATAAAATAAAAATTGTAATTATTCGGAAAATCACATTCCTATTCGAAAAATTATTTTTAATGAGTCTGCACAATACAAATGCAATACTCTGCCAAAATTTCAAATACCTGTAACTCTATATAAAGAAGTGTGTCTCGGAAGGTATGTGTGTGTTTTTGTAAGTCTTTTACACAAATCTACAGTTTTAATTTGAGCATGATGAAAATTGGCGCACTTGAGCCTCAAAACTCTGGGACTAGAGATTTCGAAAAACTTCCCCCTCCTCCATTTTTATTACTATCCATTCGAATGTTTGCTTACTTAAGTTCAAGTTTTAATTTTAACTATTGAATATAAGAAATAGATTAATGCGAACATGAAGAAATTTTGTAAACATGACCTTAAAAACACAAAAAGTGAGATTTCGATAATCCGACCTATCCTCCATTTTCACTAATTTTTAATTTTTGCCTTTTTCGGTAAACGAATGAACTGATGTTTGTACATCAACATTGTTAATTTAAATATATAGAAATAAAATTTCAGTTTTTCGATATTTCACTCCATGTGTAGAGGGTACAATTATTTTCACGTTTTCATATTGGAGTGTATTCATAAGAATCTATTGTTGCGTTTCTATCACTCGCAAGTTTTATTTATTATTGTGTAGAGGCTTGATCGATTTGGAAATCTTTGTTTTTCGTATACTCATTGATACGAGCATTACTTCCCCAGTTTTCGTGCGGGAAGTGTCAATACACCGAGTTGCCTCACACGAAAGTGTATTTTTTTTTTTAATTTGTTCGCGATGGGTTCGATGCTGCGACGCCGTGTGTTTTTTGTTATTAGGTGAGGAGCAATTGCCATATTTACTATGTGTCCCGATTCATTCTCCCGGGAAACGCCGGGTTCATTCAACTAGTCTTTTTATCCTTTGTTCGTTGATAAATATGACAAAAAAACCAGTCAAGACGACACACCGAACGTTTCTACACCTTTCACCTATTAAAAAAGAAAATATAGAAAATTCCAGAAATTTGTCAATAAATATTTTAATAAACAACACATACCTACAAAACCTAGATATTAACTCAATTAATAGAGATACAGCAAATACAATTCACCATGCATAAAAGCGAACGACGTACACATTAAATAGTTTCTACCCCTTTTCACCCATTAAAATGAAAAATCGAGAAATAAAAAAATCCCTTTGTCAACATTAAAATTAATAATGTGTACAACCAACATTAGTGTGAAATATACATTAAGAATAGCGAAAACTCAAAAACTCATATTTTACCATACTTTATCTCATTAATATCGGAAGATCAAGTCTTTTATTTGTTAACCTACACAGTAAACTTACAGTAGCAAGAGCAATATTCTACAAAAATTCCATATTTCTATCCCTAATAGTTCTTGGTCTACGTTTATTAAGAATGAATGAGTAGTCAGTCTCCTTTTCATTGAGATTCCTGTTTTTTTATTCAATTAGTGCGAATCATTTTGGAAAAGCAAGTGTTAATTGCAATTCACATATTATATTTTACTCTAAAATGGTGCTTTGAAAGGTGTTTAAAATAAATTTCTCAAGTTTTATCTGTGTTAGCATTCATTTCTTTTTCGCTGCGATTCTCTAGATTTATGGAAGCATGCAATGTCTCATATAGCTAGAAAATGAAAATTCCAAGCATGCTTCAGAATATGGGCAAGAAGTCTCTATGGGAAGGTAACTGCAAGGTTCATGGTATTTCATTTCATTTTGGTGGTAAATGTTTGTAGTCCTAGTAGGAAACTAGTAGGAAATTGAGGAAACTAAAACTTATCAACTTCACATTTTCACGAAAATATTCAAAAATCTTCAAATATAAGTGTTATACATACATTTTAATTGCACAGAAAAAAAGGGTGATTTTTAATTAATTTTCGGTGTATCATGGCTATCAACTAGAAAATTCGGTGGACTTTATACAAAACGACTACACAAATGTTACTTTTATTAAATGTCTTATCTTTTAAATATGGAAAATTATGCAAAAGAAGAAAATAGTATTTTTGTAGAAATAAGATTTATAATGCACATTCTAAACCGATTTAGAATTGACCTGTGATTAAACATCTTCAAAATATTAGAAGTTCATCCTTTATATAATTGTAAAATTTCTTTCCTGTCTTGTCTTAAATATTGTTAACTCTCCGTATCCCTCATTATATTGCAGTTAATATTTTCCATTAATACGTATCTTTCCCTTCAGTTTCAAAATTTTATTTTGTTTTGTTTTGTATGAGAAACGTTCAATAGACCAAATTCCCATTGTTGTTTCTAATGCAATTTTGCTTATATTTTGTAATTTTTACTCCATCTTAATAAACGGAGTCGTACACCATTAGACAATTAGCCGATAGACACAAAAAAAACTACTTTGCTTTTTAAGAAGTCCTGTTAAACACAACCTGCGTCGTATGGCAGACAAAAAATAACATTTTCATAAACCCTTATCACGTATTCCGTAGATTTGTACCACGTCATCTCTCCCGAGAGATCGGAACGTGTAAAAGAAATGAAAAGAGAGTACATGTAGTTGGTGAGTACACCAGAATCCAGGTCCGAATATATTAAATATTAATCAACATTACATATTTATATATTAATTAAACGACACGGAATCTGTATAAACTCACAAATCAGTTCATCGCTTGCTTAACTTTAAGTGGTTTTTCCCAAACAGCAACGCATCTTATGCCTTCTGGCAGCCACGCATGTTTTTCGTGCCAGTCCGAACGCTCTTCTCCATACGAGGAACGAGGGTGGATCTGTCCCGTTTGTCCACAGTCTCCATAAAGATTTTACCTCTTCCGAGATCGTAACCCACCGAGACCCACAGATCCGGTCTACGTCGCTGATGATATTTATGACCGCCAAACTTTTGACTCGTCAATTTCCACCACCACGCCCGGTCTTCCAAATTTTTCTGCTCGGTGCTTCAATCCATTTCCCACAACTTTTCTGCAAAAACAGGCCCAGTCGACATACGTTTCTTCTCTTGCACCAGTCAAATTCTTAACTAAACGTGTTCACTTCGTTGAAAACTGACAAGTTACTTTTAGATAAACATACATTTACGGTACTTTCCCAGGACGGCCGTCCCCTCGTCTTTCCAAGACATACCCAACGCAATGCAGCAATTTGACCAAACCGAATAATTAAAAATAATGTAATAAATAACATGTGCAATGAAGAACAAAGTGTTTAAAACTACAAAGAGAGACACTTGAGATGCAGACCGGACACGGCAATATGTTATGTATTTACACAGCATAAAACTAGAGGTGCCAAACCATACTTTCTCATATACGTTTCTCAGTCTGTACTTGAGAGTGACATTAAATAATTATATTAAGAGATGGGTAATTTATGGCATGACTCTCTATATGTTGGTCGTCTTTATGTTACTCAATAAAGAGTGGTTTGTCTTAACATGGTGCTCTATGTTCATGTTACCCTATGCAAAAACTTTATTATAAAATACTTTCACTAGCATTTACATTAAAGCATCTCTAATTTACAAATTATATCCTTTGGTTTTGGGGGTGATTATATTCCATTTCAGAAGATATACTCGTATGTATAAATAAATATAATTACGATATTATTAACGCGACAACCTAGCAAGAAGTACATCAATATACTTATATAATTTAGTTAAAACGTTTGTAATAAAAAATTTCGCTATTCAAAATTGCAAATATCTGTACAATAACAACTAATCGGATCCATGATAACATTCGGTTAAAGAGTTAATGACACTGTCCGCTTCTATCTATTTTCTCTTATATTTCGTAACACCCATACATCTTGTTTAAGACTTCTATGAGTGTTACAGATATTTTATTGAAATTAATTTTACTTATAACGTTTGAAACAGTAACACAACTCCCTCTGTTTCAGTCATGTACAATGTTAAATAATATTCAAGCTTCTTGAAATAGTAAACAATTGTGAAAGTACAGTAGACGGAAATTATTTTACTGCGTCTATGCCAAACATTCAAGTGAAAAACCGCTAATGCTGTTGTAATACATACAAATTTCACGCAGAATATTTAAGCAAAATAGTTGGAGCCATTTTTCAAAAATATTAAAAACTGTACTTTGACTTTCATGTGAAGTGTCCTTTGTATTAAAGTAAAAAGAAAATTGAGAGAACACGCATCGATGAGAAGTAAATTCCACCACAAATAGCAAATGTGAATAAAATATATTCATCCATTTACTCAGAATCGCTGCGCACAGACGGACGGATGGACGGTGGGAAGGACGGACAGACTGGATGCATATCATGTCAAAAACCAATTTTTCGGAATCAGGGACCTCCAAAACGGATATTTTCGTAAAAATCTCGTTTACGATTGTTTTATTCACGATTACAATACTTTCTATAAACATTTCCGGTTTTAAAATTTTTTTAAAACATTTCCGGTTTAAAAAAATAACATCTATTTATAAAACCAAATATTTCACTTGTGTATACGCAAAACAAAATTATAAATCCAATGGTGGTAACTGAGTTTTTCTGCAATTTTTGTTGTATTCTCCACAGCTGTTAGAAGTCAGGGGTCTATAATAAAAAAAACCGATAGTAGTCCACGAATTAGCTGCGAAAGAGACATGGTGCTGCTCACTTTCAACTCTGCAATCCCTCACATCTCTCACCGTCTCTTAGCAATGCATCGACAATGGTCTCACTTCGATTTAAATTCATAACAATACGAAAGGAGACCTTATAATTGATGATACACTGGCACATAAATCTTGTTAGAAAATTAAGTATTCTTTTATTTAAAAAATAAATATTTCGAAATCCAAAACTCAAACATTGTTTTAAAAATGGCACTACCTAATACACTTCCTAATAATTTTAACGTATTCCTATTTTTAAAGAGCTGCTTAGCATGCAACATAATTTCGTCGAAACTTTGGATATGAATTCTCTATAAAATAGTATTAAAAGCTTATATTTATTGGATATGAATTCTCTATAAAATAGTATTAAAAGATTATATTTATTGGATATGAATTCTCTATAAAATAGTATTAAAAGCTCATCGCAAATTGTCTCTTTGAATCCATTAAAAATCAAATATCAATGAACACAGTAACAATTTTTAGATATTGTAATTTTGATCGTTTACACACAAAAAACAAGAAGGTGTAAGAATTTAGTTTTCAAGCGAGAATGTTATATTTCATTTTCTTTCTTAACTGTTTCTCCAATTTTCAGAAATACGATTTTATCAAAGAAAACAAACTTTAAACTACATTACATGACGGACGTGTTTCAATCTACATTGATAGGAAACATTATGTGGTGTAAATTTGTCATAAATTTAATGCAGAACTCTCAATTTGTGATCAGATGTCACAAAAGTAATCTACAAACATTACCATTATTGTACTTTGCTTGGAATCAGTCTAATTTATGTGATTTTCACAACATGCTTAGACATCACAGTCGTACTTGTAAAATATCTTTTTATCCGAATTAAGTTACTTATATATTACTAAAAGTCGAATGAAGAAGGTCATTACAAGAATTATAGCAACTGTCCACCTTATTTACGGAAATATTCTACGCGATATTGTGTGCCATATCAGGCAACTTACCCTGAAAACAATTTAAGGTGAAGTTCAGCTGACGTATTTGCTGGAAACCCCTCTTTAATAATATCCACCTAGTTTGCTTCTAACGGAAAGCTTTCCAGTCCTGTAAAATGTTTCCTTACGAGTCACATGAATTTCATGAACAATGGAGATAATTTACTCATTTGAACGAATACCTAGGATGCGCAAACCAGTAAACAAAATAATTCCCGAAATAAATTTTTTCGTTGATATTATTAAGGAAACCATCCGCGTGACAATTTTTACCATCTTAAAATCAAATAACTGTGATACCAAATCACCTTCAGATAACATAATATAACTTCATACTATGAGAAATGGGTGCAATATCAAATATTAGGAAAATAACATAATTTTATATTATTTTGTGTTTAGAAAAATCCCGTGGTTTAGGAAAAGTACTGAAACTTTTCGAGTTTTAAATATAGGAAGTACGTATTTATTCCCATTAGATTGATAGTTCCAAATAGTGCGTGTAAATAGGGTCCAAGAATTTCATATTAAATTGCAACTGATAATAAATAAATGAACTATCAAAAAGACATCTACAAATATATATCGTATAAAAATTGTTGAGTTAATGTTTGCTCATTACTTTTATAAGAAAATCAATGCTGGTAATTCAAAGGAAAAGAATCTTCTCATCATCATATATCTAATAATGCAATAGATAATGTGAAATTTGTTGCCATATGAAAGAAACTTAATTTCTCATAACTATATGATTTGAAGAAATTTTATGCACAGAAATAAGTAGAATATTTGATCGCAATTAATATAAAATAAAACATAATATATTATGGTGAAATCTTTGTAAATCATAATGGTTGATTCTACATCAAATTTCTAGTTTAATGTTTCAACTAGCTCTATCATTTACACAATTTTCTTAATCTGAACGAAAGTTATTGGTTTATTATATGTTATATACTAGCTAAGAAGGAAAGCCTGGTTAGTTAATTACATGTTACATACTAGTAAAAAATAACATCAAAACTCCACACTTTCTTGTAACACAAATTGGCCGTCAAGATCCAACAAAATCTTTCCACTAGGTTCCTTCCACTTACACAAGGAGGTAGAAATGAGTCTGGTCACGTGGAGGTAGGTATTTAAGTTTGGCCAGGGGAAAATTGTGAAAAACGAGGTAACCATCCTGACGGGCTCATCTTGGAAATGCTGTAGAAAACTGCTCGTGAAATCCAATGGAAAATGTAGTAGTTAACGCCTGTGCAATCACAGTAGGAGGTCCGGGTTCGACTTGTTGCCATCTCTTTTCTTTTGGTATTTTCACATTTCCTTTCATGGTTGGTCGATGTTGGGGGATAATATGAGTTATGGTTTATCATTTTCACTACATTCCATAAATTGGCAAGATTTTCTCTCACTTTATATCTAGATATTGATAGTATGATCATTGATATATTATTAAAAAACTAAATTTATATAATCAATACATACCTACTTATTTGTATTGTATTGAAAAGAGGTTGGAAACATTGTAACACATACGATGTTTAAAGACGTTTGTGCTGAAGCTTGCGATTCAAGAATGACCAACTTCGTTATGTACATTTCGGTTACATTTGAGAAATCTTTGAAAATTGAACTGGATCAAGGTCAAGTAAATTTGAGAATTTATTTCGAATTAATGATGTACTATGTTCTTTTCATTGATTTATTCACTTCATATTTATTTGAGTGTATTGGAAGATGTCGTTATTCTCAAACGTATCGAACATCTTTCAGAGCTTAGTAATAGACTCACCTTCATAAAACCAACACTTCTGACCCTGCAAACGTTCGTGATGATGCTATTTTGTCAAGCGAATCTCGAGTGGCAGGGATGAAAATGCTGTCGTGGTAAATCGATTTTTAGAAGTTCTTGTTTACTAGCTCGCATGCCAGTCGGGCTCAGTTATTGGGCACTCAGGGTGGAGCCCAGTTATCGGAGAATTCAGAATTTAACGCTGTTTTTTCCTGTGGTTGTCCGGTGGAGTGAGGACATAACGTTGGATCAGAAATCAAGGCTTAACTGCATTAGCTTCGTTTAGCATCCTTCGTCGGAAAACATGAGCTCCTTTTCGGATCAAATTACGTTAATTAAAAACTAAATTTTCTGCTTCCATTCTTTTCAGCTTTCCGAAATATATGGAATCTTCTTTTTGTATATAATTAATTGCAAACTTTTCATATTAATATTCCGTTGTTATTTATATCCAATTACCCAATTTAGATCAAGTAAAATTGTAAGATAAAGGAACAAATCTTAAGCAAAAGTGTAACCTTACTTTTGTGTCATGCGTATCATTACTGCCATCTTTTGATAAATACTCATTATTTAAACATAACATTTTATCCATTCAATTAATTCATAAAGGATAGCAGATTTGCGAATTATCTAAGCTTTATATATTGATAAAAAGTAATAGAATGCATAAGAGCGCTAGTTTTCAGTGATTAGTTGATTCATAAATTTAATTTATTTATATATACGAGGTAGTCGATAAATTCACCGATTTTGTTATGAAATGTACAAAATTTGTCAATGTGCATGGCGATGAAGGAAGGACCCGAAGAAGGTGTGCAGTTCACCACATTCACACTTGGGGTTATCCGCTTTCCCCTAAGCTGTTTTTCTTGATTTGCTTAGCGCTCACTCAACCCTCATTCTGTTATAGGTCTTTCATTTTCTATAAGGTAGCTTATCGTATAGATCAATTATTGTTCTAGTGCGTTGTCCTAGTGAATTAAACACAATAATTAGTCTGTTCGATTGTTTACTTTATTTAGTTTGTGATATTTATTCATTATTATATTTAATTTCTAGACTGTCTTCCAAGAGTGAATAAAATTGTAAATAATCTATGTTGTAAAATCAGATTATTTTATCACTTAAGTATTTTTTCTGGGTTTTTTCTCCACAGAAAAAGTGCCGAAGTCAACATGGAGGGCCAGTTTTTGGTCCGACAAATCTACGAAGACGAAATTACATACAACCTCATAGGTGCCGCCGTCGATGTTCTAAGTAAGTCATTTGCCTTTTTGATTAGCTTCATATCCAGACTATGTAGGAAAATAGCAACTAATAAGTGATTTGAAACCAGGCCAGCGATATCGGGCATCGTTGGCATTCTTTTTGGTTTTTAAATTATGGACTGTTTATAACCGATAATATTTAATGTCATCATCCCTCCTTGAATGAATGCCTTGAGATTAAGTATTCTTTTAGTATTATCCCCTTGAGATTCCTTTATGTATCGGAAAAGTAACGTCAAACAAATAAGGTACTGTTTTGTGAGAAACTGTACTAGTAGAATGATGGCAGATTCATTTATGTCATTACATTTTTCTATATGTTTTTAAAATGGAAACTATATAAAAATGTTAAGAAATACAAATAATATTATGCATAACGTTCGATTGCGTTATTTTACCTTTTTCAGAAATCCCTGCCAATACAATATTGGAATTGTTCGGCAAAATGTTTTTCGAATTTTGTCAAGACTCAGGATACGACAAAATTCTACAAGTTCTCGGAGCCACTCCAAGGGATTTTTTACAGGTAAAGTTGTATTTCATTCCTTTGTTTTAAGAGCATTATGAGAAGCTCCTGGAACACTAAGAAGAATATACTATAGAAGGAAAAACCTTCTTCTTTAACTTAAGGCTAGTGTTCTCCACGGGTCTTTATATTCAGTGACAGAAATTACTTTTTTTTCTTTTCGTGAAAAAGAACTGACTTATTCCAAATAATACTAACACCAGAGGCATATCTTTTGTGAACGTATGATTTAGGCATGTATGAAAACATATCGGATATTCTCAGTCATTAGTTCGGTCATATTTCCTGATTTGTTCCCCTTCCAGTCACAATCGTAAAAGCCAACTTTGATCATCGTCGGGTGAAAACATTGAAATCTGTGAATCTCTGTCGGCGCTCTCTTCCGACCGTTGCGAGCTGTTCGGGACGATTTCCGAGGGAAGTTGGCCCATGATCTCCACTTCCCAAGGGAAAGCTGCGATCTGTCGCCGAAGGGGCGACGCCAGCAGAAGGGATTCACAGTTCTCGTAGATGTGCACAATGTACTACAACTTGATTTGGAGATCAAAAAGAAAACCAATGACTCCAATATTAATCGTTTATTCTTAAATGATACTTTATTTAATGTACAGAATCAGTTTCATAGGCGGCGACAGGTCGTTTGACGTCGTTCTCTTTAATGTAGACTGGTTGTTAGAATTATTTACCATGTTATCGACAAAGTTAAAGTTATACTCTCTGAACGTGTTTCAAAATACGATACGCCCCTTTTGTCACGTATAATAATTGCAAGAATAAATCCCCATAAAAATTATTTAATATACATTCTTGACAAATGCTGTGAATAAAATGATGTAAATTTTGATACATTATTCGCGTAATTCTATTAAAACATTTCATGTGTAATATATAAAAATGAAAAAAATATTTAAACTAGATCTTTTTGTATTAAGAGTTAAACTAATAAACATATATTTCCGATAACGTATTAACTTCTTATGAATATATTCATTCTATTTTTATTCCTCGTATTTCCATATTAGGTAAAATTTAATTTGAACAATTTCAAGTTTGTATATCAATTACATGATATAAAATATTGCTCAATAGGATGAGAAAAATATATTTGAAAAAATAATAAGAGAAATTTAATTTAAGAAAAAACACATTTAATTTTATCTTTTGTTTAGAAGGTTCCGGTAGTCCATAACTGTCAGTGGATGAAAAGTAATTATAATTTCTGAAATATATTTATCCAAAAACTTTCCTCTACTTGCTCACTGTGCCACGATGGGTGGCCCACCCGAAGATTTCTCCCTTAGTGAAAACATTATTCCCATACCCCACAATACATGGTCCAAGCTTTCTTCTTTTTTCGGATGAAACACGGCCTGGAAGGGTGCGATTACGAGAACAGACTCAGCAAAACAGGATTTTTGCTGTTCACATCTGTAAAGTAAATGGAGCTACGGTCATTTGGTTTTTCCGTTTGCCTCCTCTTGTTTGTTCCGACCTTTTCTTTCTTATTACAAGTAATACTAAATCATTGATTCTATTTGCCATTTAGTGTTTCATAAAACGGAGTCTTTGATAGAATTGATGAATAAACTATTTTGATACGAAGTACGAGGGATTCTAAAAATGAGCTAACGTATCATTTATTCCAGTTTCCTTATGATATTTTCTCCGAATTTTGTGAGGCTGAATGTTTTTACACGAAAAAGTTTTTTTGACTTTGAGACTTCAGAAAACGCATTTAAAATAAATTTTCTAATAATTTTTCACCTTGAGACTTGGCACCTCCCCTTATTTCCAAATAACAATAAATAGGCGGAGCAATCGTAAATAAAGAAATAAATTTCAGGCAAAAATTACTCTAAAACCTAAAATTCTTCCAAAAATTCCAAGGGAGTCTTTGAGTTATTTACGGGTGCGATAACGATTTATGGGCAATAAAATACTCGTGCTTAATTGGTCTCTCACAAATTACTCGAACATCACAAACTGTATCGAAAGTGTGCGTACTTACAAAAATAGCGGGTAATGAAAACACTAATTACTTGTTTTTAATTACTCTGGATGCATTTCTGAGTTGAAACCAATTTAAATTGTCTCCTACATTTTTGCCGAAATCTGATTTTTTCCCTTCGTTCTTCGTTAAATAATACGAAAATGGTAAATTTTATAGAAATTATAAATAAGATCACTCTTAAAGTACGTAAAAAAAACAACTTTAGAGATTCTCTGTTACTCACTTCAATAGAAATCAACCGAGTTACGATGAGAACAAAATAATTTACATGCAAATAAAGCAAAATTAATTTACGAGTGTTATACTTAATTGCTAAAATCCATGCATATGGATTAAGAAAACACGCGATTTGAAATTTTTGCATTTTTAAAAATTATTTACACATTGTTAATGTAACTCAAAAAGAAACTATATATGAAAAAACACGTAGAGGAATAAAATTATGTAAGTTTCTCTGAGCTTCGTATGTTTTAATTTTGTAAGTTAACTGATATATTGACTTTAGAAGATTGGACACAACATATTGACACACGTGTATCCGAAAAAATTTACCTATTAACAAATGTTCGTTCCATTATATGTGATATTCATGAATCATTTCATGTTCACAAAACATATCTCACGCATTGTAGAAATGTTGAAAAAACATAGAAGTATAAAGCAGGTCTCTAACCACAATATTAAAGCAGCGCGACTCAGGCAACCGAGTCCTGAAATCTCACCATTTTCGAGTCGTTGGAACGAAAGACATGTTGCCGCCCGAACAGCCTGTTATTTTCTGTTAATTATGAGTCAAAGTTTAGACATCAAAGACTCGCAGATTTACTGCTTACGCTGTCTGTGTGCGCGACGCATCGTTGGAACGGTTGACGTGGTCAAGTCCGCACAACTAGGCCGGGACATAGGAGCGGACGGGTCGTCGCAACAAGATTTAAGTAGCAGGGAGTGTTCTGGTCATCTGCGCTCAGTACTCGTCGTGTTAAGCGTCGTATATTACTCAAAGTACGTACTAGGAACTTTTCCCAGTATGGTAAAATGTCTCTAAGAAGTGAAATGCAATAAGGAAATTAAAATTTAAAATGTCTTTATAAATAGTACACATTTTTAATGGAATTGAAGTACAGATTAATTAAGATATACAATCATTACTCTAACATTTTCAGGATACAATAGAACTCACATAATTCGTGAGAGCTAATTTCGACCACTTAAGAAAAG
The DNA here is from genome assembly GCA_002313205.1 of Laupala kohalensis. Taxonomy (NCBI): domain Eukaryota; kingdom Metazoa; phylum Arthropoda; class Insecta; order Orthoptera; family Trigonidiidae; genus Laupala; species Laupala kohalensis. The sequence goes on along the minus strand of NNCF01132555.1, from coordinate 8,274 downwards.
ATCACAAAAAAGAATTATGATTGTACTTCTTTTTATTTATACATATCAGTGAAAATAATAAAAACTCTATACTTATAATAAACCATAATGGCTAGTTTTTGTAATATTTTTTCTAATGGTTTTTCAATCGTTTATGTCTTACCAATGAAACTTAGCTTAGATTCTACTCCCAATCTTCTACAATTACACTGTCTCTAGTTTTGTTCCAATTCGTTGTGAAGATTTTGGTTGATAAGTGTCCTAACAAAGTTTTTGTAAAATTCGCAGCTGTAAAATTCGCTTTCTCATTACAATACTTAAAAGAAGAGATTGATGAAAATAATGTATTAGTAGAAACAAATACTGCCGAACCCACGTCGCTAATGAATGACATTTTTACTGAATATCAAAGAAGGTTAGAGTAAAATCATAAATTTCACGTGAGTTAAGTCATGTGTGCTCAGTCTGAAATAATAATTTTAACTCTATTACGTTACAACTACAGCCAGATGGAAAGTACTGAAATGCGTGTCGGGATACGAACCAGGGATTTCTTGCTTTCATTTCAGGAGTCTTGTCCGTTACACCATCCTCTCGAATTTCACAAATCTATACCTTTTCCATCCAAGCTCTCACGCCGGAAGACCGGGAACACATCCCTCTCTCTGGTAGTAGGAATCACATAAATTTTCCGAGGAAGAAATACAAATTTTGTCTAAGAAGTAAGACTAAATTTGGGAAAAAACATTATTGATATATTAAATTAATAAATTCTTCAAAATAAGAGTTGTCGGCACCACATGTGTTTCTGCGCTAGGAATACTGCCTGGAAGTGCTTTTCCGGAATGCCCTCCTAGTAGCGCGTTGAAGCCACTTTGACTTCTGCTACGGTCACGTGGTGGTGTCTTTAAGACTGTCTTCACTCGAGAAAATAGGAAAAAGTCTTCCGGCGCCATATTGGGAGTGTGAGGGGGCCGGTAAAACATTGCGATCCCGTTTTGAACCAAGAAATCGTTGACCAGAAGTGGCTTGGTGCATTGTCATGATGCAGATTCCAGCTGGCGGCAATGCATGGCCTCACTCGATTGACCCTCTTCAATGATCTCAGCAGTTACTCGTAAAAAGGTGTGCGTAGTTATTACATTCGATCTGCTCATTAGTGCACTTTTTTCTCGAGGGGATTGAATGTTGTGAGCCATGGTGATTTGTCCCAGAGTCGTTCTCAAAAAACCAACTGTGGTTGATATGTTTTCTCTCTTGAACACTTGTACATCATGGCCAATATCTCCATAGCCGATTTTCCTAGCCTCAAACAGAATTTAATGGCGTAACGTTGAAATTTTAAACTACGACCGAGCCTATTGACAGGGTTCAACTAGAACGATTAGACAAATCGCATGATAGATCGTGAGTTACTAATTTTCTAGTTGCGTTTTGAAGCTGATTTCCCCCTCTATCGTAGAGTGAAAAATAGGTCTTATTACTTTTTATACAGACTTTGCATGTGGAAAGTAAGTAATTATTGATTTTGTTTCAGAATCTGGATGCTCTACACGACCACCTCGGCACATTATACCCAGGCATGAGAGCACCATCCTTCCGTTGCACTGAACGCCCTGACGATGGTGCACTGGTGCTTCATTACTATTCTGATCGCCCTGGGCTAGAACACATCGTCATTGGAATCGTCAAGGTACAGAATCAGTTCATGTTTGTATTCGCACTGACATTACGTATTTGGGCATTAAATAAAATAATTATGAATCATGAAAATTGCTAGAAAAATATTTTGAATTGAATATTTCCATCACACCAACCATTAGTCCATACTATCAAGAGAAAATTATTGCTAGCATTAGTTAATGAATATAAATATATTTTAGACTTAATTCTCGATGATATTTCCATAGCGTAAAACGCACGGTGTTGGACACAAATCAAATCATTGCAATTGTATGTTATTTAAGTACACTAATTATTATCATTCATAAATGATTCACTTTTTTAAGTTTCAATATTTACGGTTTTTGACCACGCTGAAAACATTAGAACATTTTTGATAAATTAGAATATATATCATTTGTGAAATCAAAAGACGTAACGTTTCAAAATATTTTATTACAATGAGTTTTGGATTATTTTCATTAATTTCACCGTAGAAAATACATATATATTCAATATAGTTTATCGTGATTGCAGACTGTGGCAAGCAAACTTCATGGAACAGAAGTGGAGGTGGAGATCCTGAAAACCAAAGAGGAATGTGACCATGTACAATTCCTTATCACAGAGCGCGCTGGACCCGCTAAGCAAGCATTGCCTGAGTACAAAGAGATCGAAACCCTCTCCCTTGGTGAGTACTTCCTTTACTATTCGCCATGTTTATATTTTCAGTGAATTAATCAAAATATAAATGCCGATACCAACGTTTCAAAGTATTAAAAATATGACAAAGAGTCACAAGTTTCCCAAAGAATATCAAATTAAATCAGTAATTAGACAGTGATGATGATAATAAGATACCGTGTAATAATATTAGCTCTGGATGTTTTACGGTACTACTTCTCTCTCCACGGCTTCTTGCCCTCCAAAATTTATGTTTGACAGGAATGCATACATTTCGTAGCAAATATCAGATACGAATTTCGATAAAATCAGGAATTTTAATGTATGAAGATTCAATAAATAAAGCGGAACACTTCCGTTTGTTTTTGTTTTTTTGGATAATGAGAGTTAATTGAAACTCCCTGTGCGTTAAATGGAATGCGTCTTCATCAAAAGAAAGAGTCTGAATCACTACATTTTACTATTTGTTTGTATAATTTGACCTAACCACTATATTTCTAATCTTTCCTGCTTCCCAAAGTTCCAGTTATGGAAGATTTGTACTTGGTAATTGTGGAACATTATCAAAGCATGATAAATTGAAAGGCGTTTCTATGTTGCTCATTGTTTTATTGGTATAAAGCTTTTTCGGCTGCATAGCAGCCATCGTTGTAGTCAAGTACTGCCACGTTTCTCATTTGTAGTCAAGTACTGCCACGTTTCTCATTTATATATAGTCTAGTGTTTTATGGAGGCGTGTTTTTTAATACAGCGATTTCCAGTAAAAAATAGATACAGCTATTACTTAATTAAATTTATGTCTTTTTGAAAGTTATACTGGAATAACATTCCATTCAATGAAATGTTTGAGGGAGAAGAATACTAATTGTCAGATTTTTGCACGGATTGCTTTTATTAAAACAAATTATACAGCTATTGTTTACGGAATTAACAAACATCATTTATGTTAGATCTAACAGAAAGATATTCAGTATATATCGAAGTTAATTTTGGCGTATATTTATGCAGTTCTGTCTCGTCTTCTCTTGCGATCAAATGCATTCACGCTGATGAAAGTTATTAATATTTACGAGATACCATATGCCCCGGCGGTTATTCACAGTCCATTAAACTGAACAGCTGGCAGACATAAAACACAATGTTTTAATACTTGAAACGCATATGACCGTACCTTGATAAATCAATAGGTGAAAAGTTAATCCGAGAAACACTTAAATGAAGTGACTCATTTTTCTTCGTTCCTGAAGCCAGTTGGTGCAGCTATAAACGCATAAAAATCTCTGACAAAGTTTTCAATTAGTTCGTAGATAGGGAATGCGTCATTCATCAAGCACATTCCAGCAACCTATTAATCATCTACTGAATGTGAAACTTATATTACCGAACCGTGAAATAAGGAAGAAGAATATTGGAGATTTGTTGAATTGCATACGAAAGGTTGAGTGAAATTTTTTTTTTAATTTCACGAATACATGAAAGCATACATTATAACACATCTTTGCAATAAAATACTTTAATACTATGATTTGTTTCTTGGGCATCTCAGTTTAAAATCTGGTGGAATGGATACATAAAATCTTCAGTGTAACAGAAACAACTTCAGTGTTACAAAATTATTTCTAATTAGATTCGCACTAAAATGATTAGTCTCAGTTAAGACTCGCCCCTTTCTTCCCTGTAGATTAGAAGTGTTGGTAATTGGATTTTTGGGTTTGAATTTTCACTATTCACTACCCCAGAAATGGTTATTTTGAACGAAATGAATAATTATGGTCTTTTAAGTTAATATACTCTGAAAATTCTAATTTGAATATAATTAATTCATTTTGAGCGTTAACTTTTTATTGGCTCTTATTTCTAAATAGAGAAAATATCTTCTAACAAGTGAGGCGTTTATTTGCAAAACTCGATTTATCAACGTAAATCGTTTTGTTAGAAAAGTGGAAAAAACTCTTGTAATCCACGCAATGCAGAGAACCTGAAAGACAAGATTTTTTTAGTGTAATATTCATCTTATTCAGATGGCGTCAAATATCAAACATTCTTAATAAAGTAATAATAATCATTCAAGTTTGGATCATTCTTCAGTTTCTATCTTATGATTGGAGGTAAATACTACCTCTGTGTATACGACAGTAGCTTTTCATGCAGAATTTTGGGTTTGCCTATTGATGGCAACTATTGAGTTTTGTGATTGATCTTATCTTAGAACAAGAGAAGTTAATTAGAGAAGAGAAGTTAATTAGAAGATAAGATGTCAGGAATTTATTGGTCTAATATATTAACAGATGGAATTTTAACCAAGTTGTGTGTGCTTATTTCATTCTTCAACGCAAAATAATATTTTTTTTGTTCTTTCGGTGGGTTTTAATTGCTTAAACCCTAAAAACAATTCGACAGTTTTACAAATCAGATCTATTTTGAAGAAGATTTGACTGTGAGACGCAATTTTTATCTACTCTCATTTTTACAAAGAATGTTGAGATGTCGATTTAAGTGGAGCAGTTGAAGCCAATCCAAAAGAAACAGAATTAGGGTTCTAATGACCTTGACGTTGACGAGCTCTAAAACCCCACAAAAGAAACAGAACTATGTCATGTTGAGTAGTTCCATGGACGATGTCAATTCATTTGTAAGTCGTTGCATGTGTAACTGTGAATGTCATTTAAGTTGCTAATTGATCTATTTGCAGCAATGAAACAAAAAAAATCACAAGGAAAAATATGTAAAAGCTCAGTCCACTTACCTGACTGTATAAAATATTACAAAAATACCCAGTGTAATATATCCGTTAAAAATGAGTTTTGTGCAATTACATCTGCTTTCTTATATTACGCTCGAATATTTCGGAGATAAAGAAGGATTTACTGCAAAATAGATATTTACTATTGTGATTTAATGTGATCCCCCCTATTTGTGCTCCCTTATGAACTTTAGAATATTTGCTCCATTGGCTCCGCTAATGTCCCCGTGGTATGGCTGGCAGGGATGGCAGAGGTGGAGATGCAATGGATAATCACCCAAACCCACAAGGAGATAATTGATTTACTGATTGGCCAAATAAGGGGATGGGTATTCGATTTTGCGTCTTCAGTATGATTATCAGGATTCGATAATATTGATGAAGGTAATCGACCGTGATGACTTCCATAGAGAGTTAGGTCAATTCTTCCTGGCAAATGTGACGTTATCTTAAACAATTTATTTACGACTCGCAAACTTGTAGTATTAGTGAATTTATATGACGAAATGACAGCTAATATGGTTTCACTTCATTAATTTGTTATTACCTCGTTTTTGTTGACTCATGTATGATTTTCTCTGTCTGGCATTAAACATTTCTCACGTAACTACTATGAATGATAAAATAAATTATGAATATTCGATATCGAGATTTTTTTAAGCTTACATAGCACGGTAACACAAACAATATTGGTATGTATAGGGAAACATTTTCTCTAAGATTTCATTAATAATAAAATCTTATTACTAACAAGAAAAATTTGTTTGTTAACAAGATTATTTCCATAAAACACTAACAGAACTACCCGAATTTGCCCAGGATTTAAAAAGAAACATAATACAATCATTAATTGGCATTTGAAATATTAAAACAATTTACAAATACAACAAAAAATATTAACATGCAATGTTAAACCAAACACTAAAAATTACATCAATATTGAAAGAATAGTTGGTACTATGAATTGATAAATTTTATATTAAAGAGGTATTAAAACATTTGTCAACAAATCTGGATTTTATGATAGACAGGCGATAACACAATTTTAATGAAATAACAGTGTAAAGTCATAAAGCCCCAAGGGGAAAGAACTGTGTAAACAACTATATAATTACTTGTAAGTAAGTAAATTAAAGGAGAAATTATACATAAGAAATATAACATAACTCAAGTAAAAACATAACATAACTATCCGTTATCAGACTAGGCGCACATTATTGTGGGTACTAAAACGCTCCGTGGTTCTTGGAGCGTTTTTTCGAAACCACATGTGACATTTCAAACATTACCCATATTTTAATTATTTGGCACTTACTACGGTTTCACCACTACACCTCTCCATATTTTATGTATTGGGCACTAACAATGATTTTAACAGAACGGCTTCAGTTTGGATAAGTTAAATATAACGTTAGAAAACACCAGAAGTTGCGGCATCAAAAAAGGAATCTAAGATTTTCCCACACCAATTATAGCGTTCAACCAGTTTTTTGTGCCTCCTGTAAAACGTGCTTTGGCACTTTTCCATTTATCTGCCTCAATTTTAATCAAATGTAATGGTATTGGAGCTATTGTCTCTTAGTGCTCCTGTTACCACCTCATTTTCATTCGCCAGAAGTGCATTGTGTATGCGTTCTCTAGAAGAGGAGATGTCGATTTAAATGCAAATTTCTGTGAATGTAAATAATTAAACATTAAATAAAGAAGAATGTGAACTGTAGTTGTATTTGACAACACAGTATCACATTTTTGTAAGTTAAATCATATAGCATCTATTGCATATACCCCAATTCATAGAATCGCACAATGCGCTTTTTACGAACGTAACGAATGATAAGGTCTCCTCTAAATCACAACTTTATTTCAATATCAATTTATATTTCAGTCTACAAACATATAGGATATATTATATTAAGAATTAATTTATTTTGTTTTCGATTTTTAATCTACAATTATCGAAATGCACATAACATGTTAATAACTAAACCAATCCAAGCATGGTGACGGCTAAACAAAGCAATTTGCCAACTTCGAAGCGTCTTGTTTGTTTGTTTTCTGCGGTCGATTTACTGACGTCCCTTTTTCATGACCGAGAAAGTATTCAATTTTCTTGACAGTTTTCTCCTTGTTTGTTTGTCATATGGAGTTTTACGTTCAAGCAGAGTCCTGATCGCATCGGGGAGTATTGAATTCGATATTGAATTGAGTGTTAAGTAAAAAATTGAGTATTGAATATTGAGTGTTAAGTAAAAAAACACTAAAAACATTTCCTAAGGTTTTCAAACCCAACGGACCATATATAATTTCATATTGTTTTCAAGTGCTTCGTTCAAGGGTGTGATAAGGTTTACGTAAGTACAAACGGAATCATAAATTTAACTTCTTGGTGCATTAAAATTAATTATTTTGCTGTATTTAGATTGTCTGGTGCATATACTATTACATCATTATTAAATTAAAAATAACGTACTCTATTGTTGCACTGCTCAAGTTTCGTCGTCGTAAATACAATTATTCCAATATTTTACCATTTGTTTCGTGATCTTTTTGTAGTTATTCATTACAATTTAACAAAATATTGTCTTAGTTATTGTCGAATT
>NNCF01132551.1:0-37614 GCA_002313205.1 Laupala kohalensis | reverse complement strand
TATTATAGTAACATTCTTAATTGGCTGAGGTCTCACGTTGGAGCGTCAAATTGTAACATTCTTTTTGTGGAGATGCTGCTGATTGAGGGAGCCACTTACCTAGCCCACTCTACTATCAGCGTCTGCACCTGGCTAGCTGGTGTCAAATAAGTTCAAATGAGGGTGGGTTCGGCCCATTTATTCAATAAAATGCACAATTAGAATAGTTTCACACAGCATCGATAAATGAAGTTTTATTTATTACTTACAATTAACTATTAACTACTCATTTTTCTCCCTGTACAATTCCCCCTAAATAATACGTTATCACATTTGTTTCTTGATGGACATAAGTGTTGGTACACTATTAGTCCCAACCACATTGATTTCATACTAAAAACATAGATTAACTAATTCGGATTGCTATTTAAAATGTTTTCGTAAACTGTTAGTAAATTCTTATTCATAATTTTTGTTCTTTCATCACGGAGCACACGCACCTTTTGATTCACAGTATCTCGCCACTTTGTTACTATTCTGATTTGCTATCAGAATGTTTTTACCTTAGTGAGGGTAGTGTGGATGACCTGTCCGTCTCAAAACTGTGTGGTTGTTCATAGTCCTACGGGGATCAATGACCCGACCGCCGGCTCGTAGCCTCAGCGCCGCCTCCCGACAGCTGTTGACTCGTGCCTTCGAACCACTGGTCTGCGCGTCGCCGCTTGAAGTCCCGTCTCGCTCGCTTCCAGTCAGCACGATATCATTTCACGGCCCAACTACGGTACTTAGCCTATTAGCTAATTGAAATCGTAGCAAAAATCGAGTCGAATACATTATGATAGGATTTCTAAAGTCGAAACGCTTTGATAACCAAGTAATTTAGATTCATTACACAGAATCCAAGTTGTCGCGCTCAAACTCTTTAATTACGACTATCGATTCCATTGTAGTAATAAGGGAAATCCTTATCCACCACGAAAATGCTATATCTTGAAGTAGGACAATGCTCGAAAATACTTGAAGTGTCCGAGCACTACAAACAGTAAACTCGAAGTGTCTGTTAGTCCTCTGAAGTCCGACTCTCCCTCTGTGTCAAAAACCTAAAATCTCTTCTTTTTATAATTTTAATCCCCACTTTAATGCAAAATTTCAAAGTCGTGGCACGTGATCTTTTATTAACCAATCCTTGCCTTTGTCTTATTTCCAGCAGGCTTCCCTGGATTGACTAAAGCTGTCGTGACGTTTGTTTGTTTCTGCCGACCACCCAACATTTGGAATTATGCGAGTTCGTGCTCACCGCGGAAGTCCCTAATGACTACCTTGCTTGGATACTCGCCGTCCTTTGTCCCTAAACTCTCAAGAAACCACGCCCTTAGTATACTTCCTCTTTCGACTCGGTTTCTTGTCTCGATGCTGCAAAATATTCTTAACTATTTTTCAATTGTTCGGGATACGTCCGTTACTGTAGTATGTGTGGGCCGCGCTTTCCGTCGTGGGTCCTAGAACGTTTCCAGTCGCTTTCTAACGCTCCAAACAGTCTATGTAGAGCCGAGTGCCCTTCCTTCTTAAGACATAAATTTTATTATTTTGTTCAGCTCTTCCTGAAAATTAATGGCCTTTCTAAAAGCCGACACCCGCACCCTAGAACAGCATACCGCGCGGGTGGTGAGAGCCGTCCGCCCACTGTATTTTTCTACGGTTTGAATTTCGTGTATATTTTTTATTACAAATAATATTTCATAACAATAATATCCTCAATTGAATGTGGAATAAATCATTGTGGAATGTGGAATATTAGGTTCGACAGAATTTTCATCGCTCGTGGCGAGATTCAGGTGTTCGCGTCGCGATTGTTGGAAGGAATGATTTCGTGTTTAATTCTCCCATGACGCAAGAACCCCAATCAACTGGAAGCGACCCCTCACTCCACGCTCCTCATGTACGAAGATAGAAGGGACCTCTCGCTCGCCAACCTTCGTTTCGACCACAATTTGACACAGCTTTTAGGGTAAAGTACACACTTTACAGTTTACTGTTAGGGCAAGTGTGCAATCGTTGAACAAAGTATGAGGCTTGTAAGATCCCTATTTAAAAAAAAATATTTTCATGTACCAGTTTGATAGAATTACGGAGTATTTCCTTTATTTTATTTGGCTACAGCGACCACCAAGTCATAACAAGGCTCTTACGTATGTAATTTCTCCTTTATTTTACTCCTTAAAGCGTCTCCTAATCACTGGTTATACCAGTTCCTATACCTGCCACGACGAACAGACAACGTTTTCTGCGCATCGTGTCACGCAGAGGAGTGATCAAAGGTACATTACAATACATAAAACGAACTTTGATCGCAACAGCTAAGGTCGCCGCCTTCACCGCTGCCTACGCTTCCGCAGCTCGCGTCGTGCGCTTAAGGAAAATCGGCGCCAGTCTACGATTGTATTTGGGGAATGGAGGCGGCTGCAGGTAACGAAAGAGACGCGGTGGTAATGGGAAGACGACATAACATTACAAGAGGGTACGTGACTGTATGAGGTACTCTACGCTATACAGCGAGAGGGGTACGCGTTGGCGAGAACTACACCACGCGGGCAGTGGCGTGAGTGCCACGCGGAATCATGGAGGCTACACGATACCAACGGAAGGCGAATTAAAATTGCAGCCTGTGGGCCATCTGCCTTTTGTTTCGTGAACACGGGATCCATCTCGGTTAGAAGAAAACAGAAAAAAACGATATTTCTATCTTTTTTTTGTTATGACAGTTATTCTCTGAACGATTTAAGTTTTTGTTTATCTTCTCTAAAATAATTTAAGTTTTATTTAACTGGATTCCATGTCCATTACGGGTTTCCTGTCACAGGTACTTGCCAACCATCTCTGTCCCGTGGCATATCTTGGCCACACAGACAGTGGGATTTCTTTGGGAGTATTTTCAATCCTAACATATTGTCATGTCTCAATATATGCAAACTGATCCATACATTATAATTTGTTGACTTTGATGACGTCTATCCGCTTTTCATAAAATAGAATTCGTCGATATTTAATTCACTTATCGCGTCACTAAATTGTAAAAAACAAGGACAATAAATATGGAAATACAAAGAAATAATGATAACATGCGATCACCTTAAAATTATAACGCACAAATATAAGAATACGCAGAATATCTGATAACTCCATGAAAAAGAATTGGAGAGGTGATACATCACATTCATAGGAACAAAAAATCATAGAGCTTTACATGTTCAGAAATATCTCCCGAAGGAACAACAATAAGACAAAGGCAGAGGGTTAACACAAGACTAAAAGGTGTTTAAAGTGATTTTTAGGGGAAACGAGAAAGTGTCGTATTCAATATTGAACAACTAATTACGACATACGTTTAAATTTCGACACCTTAGCAGTGATAAATGCTACATGCCGATCTTGCGCAGGTTCACATTACTGAGCAGATCATAGAACTCCCGTTCTAATTTGTTGTTGAACTTTGAACAACTATATAATATAATTAATTCCCCTAATAAAAGGATTTACACACCTCTTTTTCTTGCTTCCTCATTGTCATTGTATTATTAAATTTTCAGAATAACTTTCTGCACATATGTATCTTCATGATTTTTTGTTCCTATTAATGTACTCTCTCACCTCTCCAATTTTGTATGTAGAATTAAGGGACATTTGGATATATGTCGCTCCGTTGTGTAAGTAGGTGAACAATTTTGTTATGCAGATAGTCCTTTTAATTCAGGTTTGTATATAAATGACCAATTANGTTATTGCAGGATGAATAATTACTTTGACTGAGGCGCCAGCGAAGTTATCGTCGGTGTAAGCTATCATCGCGGGTCTGGTCTGTCGAGGTCGCCCACTAAGCGATCTACAAGGAAAGCGGCGACAAGGCAGCGTCTGCAGTATGTGTGCGCGATGCACGTATTTTTGAACTCAATCGATAACGACCCTCATCAGTAAATTTCGAAGCCCGTGCGAACCTGTACTGGAAGTAGAAATATTTATCTGAAATGGAACTCGGAATGGTAAACAGAGCGGACAACATAATATCAGATCATCTGTAAGTGCTCACGTGTTTTTCTTTGAGGGTTAAGAAATTGTAATAAAGTAGCTATTTAAATAACTTTCCTTAGTGGTATTTTACAAAATCTGTTGTTAAATTAAATAAAAATTGTATTGAGTGAAGAGTTATCAGGAGAATAGTTTGGGAATAAAGAATATTTGTATTGAAATCTATTTGCTTTAGAAAACTTTCTTATGCCTTGCAATTCTAGAAGAAGAAAGTGACACTCATCACGGCCTTAAATTTTTGTCGCTGATAAAAGAATACTGTCCTTGGTTGGCAGTACGAATGCTAAATTATTTAACATCTATTTCTTATATGTCTAAAGGTTGGATAACGATATTGGAACAATGAAGACAAATTTTTAAACAATAATTAACCATTTATTAAATTACTTCGACTAAGTTACTATTAAAGAGGACCAAGCTGGGAGATGAAGATGATATTCATATAACATTTTCGTGATACTCACTTATTATGAAATATTGAATTCTGTATGTTGCACTAATCGAGGCGTGCGCTAGCATGCCTTTCAAGTGCACGCAATGTCAGGTAACCAGTGCGCTTATAAATATGCGAATTTTTGTTGATCTCCGTTGATCGATTGTACTATTTTACGTTTTTCTCCCTTGATTTCCATTTCTGCTATTAGGAGATACATTAAATTTTATCATTAATACCCAATACATTGAATTTTCGTATATTCTTATATTACTGACAATTGTCGTTTTTGTACCTCTTTTTCAGTAGGTAATGCATGATTTTTCTCTTGAAAATTATGGAACGTTTTAACTTATTTTCTTCCAGTCCCCATGTCGATTTTCTATTACTGAATCGTTTAGCAAATGAGGTAATACCTGGTTTGGCTAGACAACAAACCGCATTCCTCAACGTAGCATGTGATGTTATGTTTCATTACTGTTGTTATTTAGGGGTAATAGATTATACAAGTCAGTGAAATTTTTAACATTTGAAATTTTAATAGTAAAGAGAATAACATTGTCATGATATAACTATTTGTGTCTAAATTGTTTACAAGATGTGCTGTGTTAAAAATAGTGTGTAAAATCATTATTTTTGCCGTATTGTGATTCCAGCTGATTTTACGAGTTGTAAGTACTTTCTATACAACAGGAAATGAACATTCATAACAAGATATATCATGGCGTTCTTAAATACTGAATTGAATGAATGGCTTCAAAATAAGACACGGGGACACATTAACATATGATTTTGAAAATAAGATACATTAAGTTTTAAACCAAAATATGACTAATTCAAAAGAAAAACTATTTTACAATATTTGAAATGTAACAAAACAGTAAGAATTTTAATACTTTTGATAAACACAATTGTCTGCATCACATTAAGCTGGCAAAAATAAAATATTTCAATTTTTAAAACCGAGGACTAATTCAGTGTCTTCTGTTTCCGGAAAGATTACCTCAAAGCAGTGTAACTACTATGTAATAAATGATAATATGTTATTTGGAATTAATTCTGTAGGAGTATTTGGAGTTATTCGTAATTCCCTCCAAAAATAGCAACATTATAATTGCAAAATTTGAGCATTTTTCTTTGCTTTTTTACAGATAGAGGTACAGAATCAATAACAAACGTTGTTACCTTCAAATAATGTATCATTTACATGACACACACAATCATTAAAAGCTTACAGAAAGGCATACTTTGATTGGATGGACTATGAAATGAAAAAAATTATAATAAGAACAAATGAAGACGTTTGCTTTGTGTACAGAAATTCAAGGCGTAAAAATTGTTAACGTAATAATTTTGAATATTTTTAATTTATTTGTCGAAAATATAACAAACACCTAAAATACAGTTAAAGAAATACTGAATATCCTCTTTTGAATATATATTTTCACGAAAGTTAATTAATGGGTTCTTACATTACCCATAAACCACATATACAAATTTGAATCTCTGAAAAAAGAAATGAAAATCAGTGAATCGTAAAGATGATTAATATTATTTTTATAATGTAAGCTAGTTGATTCCTGCATCCAATTTACTTTTTAAAAGAGTTGACTTAATCCAGTCTTTATGATATAATACGTCAGTGTATAAACCTGGTTCATCGTAGTTTTCGGTCCCGGATCCTACAATTCCATTTAATAGACCATCACACACCATAGGTCCTCCTGAACCACTCTGCAAAAGAATGAAGCATAAACAATTATACCAAATAATATTATTTGACACCTTTTTGAATTATTAAAAATATTAATGTGTGTTCACACAAACACAGAATAAAATCAGCCGGTTCCTAGGAACAGCGTTTTCACAAGTGTGAATGCAAAGAAGATCACTTCAATAAAAATACACCTATTGTTGAAGTAGAATCAATCTCATTGGAGCTTATAAAAAATAAGATTTCATTGTTCGGAAGCTTTGATTGCTCTGCTAATAATAACTTGAAATTAAGAAATAATTCACACTACTTACAATGTGAATTCCAGATAAATGTTTTAATATGAAAAAATTAGCATAAAACAAATTTTATGAGATACAATACGTATTTTCTTCCTCGAGCTCGTTTCTCGTAAAAGAAGCAGCCTAAAACACATGAAAGTCCATCGTCATTCGACTGTCAAGGTCTAGCGACAGCCACACTCTCTGATGCAAGAATTCTGAATTTATTTTGCTGGCCTTACGTGTGCCCGGTCGTTGGTGCGCCCTGGTGGCGTAAGTTTGGACTACCCTTTTTGCGAGTGAACAGCGGCTGTTTATAGCAGCCGCAGGACAACAGATTACTGAAGAAATTTAATATATCTTCAAGGCGGGAACATCAACTCTGACAAACCGCGCAAGCGCGTGGGGCACCTATTCGCAAGAGGTGTCTGACTAGTCCAGGTGCATTTGATATGCTATCTGCAGGTTCATTTTGAAACAATGTGTGTCTCGAATGTAATACGTATTAATTTAACGTAAATGTGATTCTGTTAAATTGATACTTTCTTCTATAACGAAGAGAATATCGACGATTAATACATTTTAAAACCTTGTTTAATATTCGGGAGCTAATAAGATGATCAACACCTTTAAATTAAAAGTTTTTAAATCGTTTATTCTAGGTTATTACTCTAGTATATTTTATTCTACAAATCGTTATTATCGATATAATTATTATTAACCTTCTGTAACTGTATTCACTATTATTGTTGGATTAAGGTTTGAAGTGAGGTGTAGCAAGATTTTCAAAAAAATTTCAAGTTATTAGTTCAAATGATTGGGGGAGGGAAGAAACAAATGTCTCTGCAACTGGGAGGCACCTTTGGCCTTCTTGGTACACACTGGACATGCGCAATGCAATTAACTTGACATCGGCGCTTGAAAGATAGTTTTTTTATATACTAATTTAGCACCCATCGTCAAACGTTTAGAGCTGGAGACGCAACAGTATGTGCGTTCGCAGTAAGTTCCGCCTTTTATTAAAAGGGAGCGTTACCTGTCTGAAAACAACTATAACGAGCGATGCAGAAACACATGAACGTCTGAAGCATTATGAAGTGTTGACTTGGCCGAACGGTGGATGATAAATGAAGTGATTACTTATTGTCGTACGCTGTGAGATATTGAATTCGTATTACATTATTGAATATTATGCATCTTGTGTAGCAATTTCAATGCATTCTTAATATAAAAAATTAAAAGATAACCTGACAATAAATCATTTTTTAACATCCTATCATATTTTTACCTCCCAAAGATAAGCTGTATTTTTATTCATTCTTCTTCCATCCATCTGGTTCATTGTTTAGCAGTGAAAGGTGCAGAATGCTGTATCTGTGTGGCTGTCCTGGTCGAGATTGTGCGGCAGTTGTTGTTACTTTTGTATCACTAAGCATATTCACAATTTATCAAGCAATATCGTAATTTAAGATCTTATGTCAATTATACAATTGTTAAGGATGGCTGTATTTTGTAAAGTTAAACATATATTTTCTGGGAGTTAAAACCGATCGTTTTTCAGATACGGACTCTAACCTGACATTGTCCTGAGTATGTGAGAGAGTGCACGATCTGGACACGTATCTGTGGCGTGTAGGGGCTGTATAAGTTCTCGCGGTGTAGGCGTTCTTCACAGAATACAAGGTCGTCTTGACGGGCATCAGTTTATCCATACCTTGTGAGATATTATGATCCTTTCGGTGCGGCAATTCTATCCTGCTGAATAACTATTTTTTTCAGCATGACAATTCATCTGTCTACTCGTCTCGTACGGTGCAGGAATGGATTACAGAGCAGGAGGAAGTGAAAATTCTCCACTGGCCCCCGCATGCCCCTGACCCATCGAAAACTTGTGGGCGGAGACAAAATCATGTCATGACCGAAAATTGGCCTGATCCACCTCCCATAACCACGCTTTGGGATGTTATAAGTGAAGCAAGGGAGGAAATTGCCAACAGCACGACTTATGCGTCAACCTCAATTAACTCAATCCCTAGACGGTTGCAAGACTTGATAGACTGGGACGGGTATTGGACTCGTTAACAAAACAGTCCTTTTAAGAGCACAAAAATACAAAGAAAGAAATCCATATTTTAGCGAGCATTGAATACTCTGCATAGAAGATGTTTAGTCTTCTAAGTTAAAGTTTGAAAGTAAAAAAAAAAAAGTAAAAAATGCAAGTGGATTAGAACTAGATAAATTAGCTTCAAACTTTCCATCCAGCGAGCAATTTAGCAATGTGCCAAACAGCCTGTGTAAACCTCATCGTTTCTACTTCTTGATTCCATGAGGGTTGCGAGCCATTTATTGTCTTGAAATAATGCATAATTATTTCTTAAAAGAAACACAATTGATGAATATTGGCTTAATCATTCACTATATGTACACATGTACATTATTACACTTAACAAATTTCAGATTACACTTCCCTCAAAAACACATTTCTGCAAATCATCCCATTAAAGTTTTCACCAAAAATACATGCTATTAACTACCA
This sequence comes from Laupala kohalensis, assembly GCA_002313205.1. Taxonomy (NCBI): domain Eukaryota; kingdom Metazoa; phylum Arthropoda; class Insecta; order Orthoptera; family Trigonidiidae; genus Laupala; species Laupala kohalensis. Next base: position 28,588 of record NNCF01132551.1, on the reverse strand, counting down.
TAAAATTACATATATTACAATTCTGCTCAGCTGATCACTTGATTAGGACTGAGTCGGTTTATCAGATATTTAAGTTTATAAGATCTTTCTACGCAAGCTCATTAGGCTATTGTAAACACTGTCCATTGTTTTTAACCCTAATCTTTCATTACAACGCAAGAGTATCAAAGATTAACGTGCCACAAAATTCATAAAACNAAAATTCATAAAACATCCTACCAACATGATTATGGAGATAGATCTGAATTAAATAACGAAAATTTCATCTGAGAGAATGAGAGATACTCAATTAAATACAATATTAATTTTTATTCTATACTATATATTGGAATATTTATCTTGTGTTGGTAAATTACTTAAATTTCCCATGTATGAAATGGTATGTTTTATTGTGTGATTAAATTAGTAACTCTGTGTGAATAAAACTCAATTTCATTTGAATATCTTAATAAAAGTCTTTTTTTTTGTATTTATTGATATCTAAACAAAGTTTTTTGTAATGTTACTCTCTGGGCATGTTGTTTTATGTTGCACTATTACAGCCAAAGGGTTATATCTGGGATCAATATATTTCTAGTATAAGTAATTGATTTATTCTTTATTAATATCACTGGATTTAACCCTTGGTGTTATTCAATCATATTTTATACAACTGTTTTCTATAATACTTGAATTTTGATTTACATATCAGAATAGTATAAAACAATTGCAAATCATGTGAAATTCCGATAGACAATACACATCACTTCATGCCAATGAGCTTTGATTTTTTACGCCACTGTATAAAGTTCAGAAATTATAGGAATATTTATATGTAATTCCTGATTCGAATTTTTTAAAAATCCATACGATAACTTGCGATGATATCCAAATCCTATGGCAAAAACAATGCTTTTTATAGTAAGCAGCAATCTTTTTACGGAGAAGTTTAATTTGTTTTTTATTCCCTAGGATGGCGTTGTGAGACAACTTGAGATGTCATTTTAATACAGAGAATAATAAAGTTTATTAAAGAACATAAAGAAAAATTTTTTGTTATGGAAGTCCAAGGAGGGTATAATAAAAAAATACGAAATGTTTATTTAATACCGGCGTAATAAAACATTTTCCCTCTTACGGCTTAATAGGGATATGTTCTCTAGTATTAGTCTTCTATTGGTCTGCCAAATATGGAAGCAAATTCAAGTTTGCCTACAATTGGTCGAACGAAGGTGAGGAGCTTTCACCCGCGTCGCTGGAGAGTGGCGTTGCAAACCTAACAAATCCAAACTGCTAAGAGTGCGGGACTTACAAAATTTTGTGGGCCCTTTTATGTTTCTAGGAGTATACATGACAGTGCGTGAGAATGCACTCAATGTTTTGTTGGGGCACTACCTATAGATGCGACTAGAAAGAAACATATCATTGAACGGAAAAGAAGTAACAATTTTAGATAAGGTGTGGAAGAGAGAGAATACGCAGATACTTTTATAATCACGGCTAAATTGATGGCAAGTGTTAGACAAAACAAGGAAAACACGGGTTTATTCAAGATGTTTGCAGACAACGCGAAAAACTGGTTCTTTCCGGGATTAGCTGTAGCAGTATTTTTATCAAAATTCTGGCATTTCAATGAATCTTTGAAGATATTCAATTTAAAAGGCAATATTATTTGTAAATGTGGGACTGGGATACAAACGTGAGAACAAAAGTTCTCGAGTTGTATATTATACGGACAAAAAAGGGCAATCTATCTTCGAAAATGCGAAATACGAGGTCATATCGATAACGAGTTTCTTGATTATAGCAACAAAAGCAAAATCAAGATAGACTTTATCGATAGCATTAAAGAAATAAAAAGTGGACTTAAGTTTAAATAATGTATAGTGAATTGTATTTACATATATAATTAAATAATATTTATATAACGTTTGTTGTGTAATGTCTACAGTTGGAAACATGACATTATTAATTAAATAAAAAACAAAGAATTTTTTTGTGCTGGTCTCCAGTTTGTGAAGCACGCCACGCAGCTTCCGGGTCGAGTCGCCTCCGTGTCACCGTGGTTGAGAATGTAGGGGTGTCGGAAGGGGACGAAAGAAGTGACAGGGGTAGGACGATATATTTGCACAACACAAATATGATCGCATAATATGCATTTTTTAAATACATTCTGGCTATTAGATAATAAATTATTTATTCTTATCCTAAAATTGCATCATCCCTTAGCCATAGTCGTATAAATCTTAGTACGAAAAGACCCGACGTCATCCATGTCTTAATATCATGTCATTTGTTGTGTCATTGGTGATAAAAAGGATGTAAACACATAACGTTAAGGTGTTTATTATATGGAAGTAAATAAGGGAGCAGAGACGGATATTGCTTCTTACCAAAAAATTAGATATGAAACAAAATGAATGTTAATAAAAGTAAAACGCACGAATGAAATCAATTGCTGGTTAAAAAGCACCTGGTCAATATATAAAGGTTTTATATCTGCGATATTGTCAACTATTCACGAAACGTGCAAAGATTCATCGAAAGAGTCCTAATATATTATTACGCAGTACCGACTTTTACTGTTATGAGGAAAATTATTTTAATTTAAAATTATAATTGCGATATTTGTTTCACGAGAATCACATTATCATCAGTCATGTGACACGCCTGCCGTTCCAGATGGAACAGTATTTTTCGCAGACTTTCTTGAATACTACGTAAGGTATGACAATCTCAACATCATTGCGTTGCTATCTTCATTTACGATGTTTATGTTTATTGTGTTTCAGATAAGCTTTGCGAAAGAAATATTAATGTATTGGAAATACATTTGCATTCAACCCAGCGAATATGTTTAGTTCTGTTTAGCGGATTTTACCATACAGTAGCGACTGCCAGAATACAGAAATCCTAGGGACCTTGAGGATGACGAGCCATAAAACCGCACAAAACATATTCTAGGAATGATAAGTTTTACATCCATTTATACATTATGAGGTTGCGTTATTGGCTGAGGATAGCAGGAGACGTACAATAAGACAAAACAAACTAAGAAAGGGAAAGAAACATGAGGAAAATAAGACAGAACAATGATGAACGCAATGCAAATACGGTGACGAAATGGAACGAAGTTACGACCAGTTTTTTTGCTCTCCCTTCTTTACAATGATATACCGTGGTTTCATTATTGTTCTCCTCGATGATTTTTTATATGAGTAATTCATATATATTCGATTCTTATTATTTTATTTAAAAAATTCAGAAATAAAATAAGAAAAATGTCTAGAAGCCGCAAAATTGGATATGCTACAATATCAAAATCAGTAATTTAGCACTTAAGCGGACGCAGGCAAGACCATTGGTACCACTAGTCTGTCTAGGGGCACAAAAGTACAGTGAAATGGGGAGATGACATTCACTAGAGTGCGTGTTTCGGGTGCTTCTGAATTACTTGTGTACAAAGCCGGTTGTTGCGTCTCGAAACGCGTGGTGGGAATTTTGAGGAAAATAACGTGAGAAAGAAAAGGACAGTAACCGTGAGAAGCGATTGACCAGACGCTTTAAAAATGCAGAAGAAACGGATAGTTGTGATATTACGTCTTAAAAATTCTGAAGATCTTGCTGGTATCAAAGAGACAAATAAGTGGATGGAAGGTGACCAGGAATCGTAGGAAGGGGAGTGAGCTTTGTTCGGGGATGAATGCAGACTTCTTCAGAGACCACTTAATTAAGACGTTGGTGAGTGACCGTGGACAAAATAGTGGAAAGAGAAGCGACTGCTCAGAAAACGTTTAGGGTTCGAAATTAAAAGAGATGACAAATATGGAAAGATACTAGGGTTCGGAGTGAAATTGTATTAGTACGATAGAGCTTTGTTATAGGCCAAAATTAAAAGTACGTCGTAGAATGTTAAACCAATCAGAGACCAATGTGAGAACATAATTGGCAGTAATTGGCTAGACAGAATCGCCTACGTCAGAGGAAGAGCATCCTGCTCACGTAATTTTTGGGCAGGGGGTAGGGATATGATTACTTCAGTTAAGAGCAGAGACGCTCCAGAGATGAGATTAGAGTTTTCTATCAGCATTTAACATTCAGTCATGGAATCATTGAACATTCTATGCTTTATGCTGATGTTTCGATATATCATTCTGTTATTCAATTTCAGCATTGTAATGGTCATTTTTCTGACTATCATTTTTAAAGTTACGAACATTTTCGATATGAATTCGGCGTGATTATTTCGATTATAATGCAGTTCGAAGCGAATACTACGAAAATCACTTAGAAATTTTAGTGACTTGATTGGATGGGAATAGTTAATGCGGTCAGCTAAGTGATTTACGAATAATTCGACCTTATGATAAACGGCGAATTGACGTTTACGAGAGCCATCAAGGCAGATACATATTCACCAAGTTGTGCTTGGAGTTGATTCTGATTGACGTCCTACATCCAGTAAAGGGATCAACTTCGTGAGCGTTGCTGGTGCCTTGGGAAAGGTAATGATCTCGACGGGATAGAAGTTTCGCGAGGCGGTCGAGATGTCTACGCCCTTTAAAGGACATTGAACATTCAACGACGGTTTGCGTGCCGAAGGTAGTCATTCTATTAAATGTAATTACATGAAGGGCCGTATACGATACCTACCTCGCATTACCATGTATCAGCGAAACTTCATCCAGTGTGAGTGGTTTTAAGGTCAAAGAATTTTGTGGCATGTTAATCTTTGATACTCTTGCGTTGTAATGAAAGATGAGGGTTTAAAACAATGGACAGTGTTTACAATAGCCTAATGAGCTTGCGTAGAAAGATCTGATAAACTTAAATATCTGATAAACCGACTCAGTCCTAATCAAGTGATCAGCTGAGCAGAATTGTAATATATGTAATTTTATGGTAGTTAATAGCATGTATTTTTGGTGAAAACTTTAATGGGATGATTTGCAGAAATGTGTTTTTGAGGGAAGTGTCATCTGAAATTTGTTAAGTGTAATAATGTACATGTGTATAAATAGTGAATGATTAAACCAATATTCATCAATGTTGTGTTCCTTTTAAGAAATAATTATGCATTATTTCAAGACAATAAATGGTTGGTAACCCTCCTTTTTTTATTACTATATATATTCTTAATGTGATTAATTCCATAATTTTCATGAGCGTATATGAGTTTTCCGCTGTAAGAGTACCCGCGCGTCTCGCCGAGCGATGTGACGGCGACCGGCGAAGTATATCCCTTCACCGCCAATTGGCAGAAATCTTTGCCAGCGGAGGTGGCGGCCAAAGCGTTAGTGGTGGACACGTGACGGCAGAAGAAGGTAAGACTGCACTACGCAGAAGACAAGAAACGAGACCGGTCAGCAAGGACGCGAATTTTCTCGTCAATATGAGGCATTCTACCCCGGCGCGCAAGGGTAAGTTGGTGGACTGACGCAACGCGGCTGTTTGTGCCTATGTACGGTAATCTACACGTGTGACTGGAGGCTACCATGTTATACAACGGCGCGGTCGCTTGGTTACGTGCCGTAAACCGAGAACAAGAGATCTTAGACGAAAGAGCGTTTAATTTTGTTTTTGTTTTGTTGTTTATTTTCATTTAATTTTGTTTCATTTATGAATAATAAATGATTTGATTGTTGCTACGTGTTCCTGCCTCAGAGATTATCCGACTACCTCCGCACGTATGGCAGGTTCCTTTTGGCCCAGCAAATAATTATTGACATTTTCATTTTTGACATTGGTTTTAAGAGAGTAACATATTGTGAAGTCTCAATATATATGCAATGTATGGCGTGTTGTATGCTTAGGAACATTCGGAACAACCGGGGTGGGAAATGCTGGAGATACTGATGACACGGTAAATTTACTGCGTATTTGACCAAGATAAGAAAGAATGCTATGTCAGTGCAAAATGGTACGTAGGAAGATAACTCGTTTTATGGGACAGTAACTTCTTCGAACCAAAAACCGATTTTAATACTAAGATTGCTTCGTGACAAGAATGAATTAAAAAACGCAGCAGTGATATCAATTGATGCTTCACTTGATATATTTTAAGAAAACGCCAGTTGAATGTACATGATATGCGATTTATTTAAAATGGAATAATAGGACATCGCAGGAAAGGATGGACATGTGTCAAATAGGCATATTGCTGTTGTAAAAGAGGTACAAAATAAGATCAAATAAAAATGTGTTACATACGGGAACCCAAAAGTTATGTTGTGTTACGGACGTCTCAGTCAATGTGTATTAAAATTGTTCAAAGAATAACGAAATAAATTGATTATATTTACTATATTTTTTCATTGTTTAGGTGTCTTATGTTGTAACTGGTTTCATTTAAATTAGACCTAATATCCGAAGACCTGTATCCGTTTTTACAATGTCCTTATAAAATACAGATATACTTTTAATGTTTATTATATCATCTTCATTTTTCTACCATTTACAGCTCAGTGTAGTCATAGACGACATCTTTCCATTGAAATTTTTACGTCTCTCAAGATTCCCAATTCCTCAAAAATTTGTTCCTGTCTTCTATTAAATCGTATTAAATGAAATGTGCTTGAAGAATAACCGTCCATGGTGTGGAACGGTCCCTCAGACCGGTTAAAGTAAGAATGCATTTTAATTTTTTCAATTGCAAAAGTTTGTGAGCAGTACATTTTTGTACCAACTTGAAATATGGATCTTAATTGTTACATCGTGTGAAACGATGTTAAACACAATTCGAAGAATAATGGATGAAAAAGATTCTGATACCGTCCACTCTGCATCTAAAGAAGNTGTGAAGCGATGTTAAACACAATTCGAAGAATAATGGATGAAAAAGATTCTGATACCGTCCACTCTGCATCTAAAGAAGACTGAACAATTAAGCATAATATAAAAATAAACCTGAGAATGTAATCGAGTGGTAGATTTTTTGTGTTTTTAATAATTAAATGAAGAAAATAATTCGCGGTTGAGTTAGTACGATAACCACATTGCATATAACTTACTCCATCGTTTTCTAATTAAATATCTAATTATTTTTAGATGTAATAGTTACTTATTTCTTCATATGCGTACAATCTATATATTCCTGCGCAATATCGAATTTTAGGAGCTAAGAAAGAAAGGAAAATAATCGATCATAGCGACCGGCAGCATAATTATTTTTCACAGTAATCATAAAGTAATTATTTTTCACAGTAACTAAGGTTTATTTGATATACCATTAAAGCATAAGTTAATGAATATTAGACATATTAGTCCGTGTGCTGGTAAACACTTACGTCACATGCATCTGATTCCTTGGTTCCTGCGCCTATCATGTCTGAGGGCACTAGAGCAAGAGCAATATCTTTGCACGTCTTTATATCTATTATTGGTGTAGTAGTCACTTGCAAAACGGAATGGAATGGGTTTCTTCCCTGAGAAAACCAAAAACATCCTTTAAAAGTAATTTTTTAATATGATGAAAAATAAATACTGAAGGTTAAATGAATACTTAAGATTCCTCAGAATCTGAATCATAAAAATCGCATAAATTAAAATTAGTACACAAACAAAAACCTTCCAGATATCACTCAAAAATGAACAAATTTAATAATTGTAACAAATTATCTTTAAAATATAAAAATATTTTAAAACAGAATTCAAAACACTGCATTGTGTAAACCTGTATTTCCTATGGCGCTACTGTTCAGGTCGGATACTGGCGTCATTGATGAGTTGTCACTAAACTTCTCTGTTCTCTGCGGAAGGTTCCATGATCTCACACGCAGTTTTTCTCTTGCGTCTACAACCACACCATTAATCAATCTCTTGCGTGGTCTTCCTACATAAATTCTTCCTTCCAAAATCTTCTACGGAATGCGGTATTGAGGCATTCGGTGGACATGACCTACAAATTTTAACCAGTTTTTATGAGTGATACTAAATATGTGGAGCCATAGAGTTCTTTGTAGTATCTTGATCTCCATATTCCCTCTACATAGACAGGTCCAAAAATATGGATTCTCTTTCCGAAGGATGCCAGAGTGTTTTCAGTATCCTGAGTTATTGTGCAGGCTTCACATCCATAGCATAAGACCGTTCTGATAATGGCTTTGTAGAGGTCGATTTTGTTCTTTATGACATTATTTAATGCATAGCATGTTTTATTTGCATTTATTATTATTTTGTTTCTATTGTTCATTACTTGTATTTAAGATAGTGTCTCCAAAATATTTAAAGTCTTCTTCTTGTTCTATGAGGTTCTCGCCTAGTTGAATTCCAATGGTGTTACTCTTTCATAACTTTTTTTTTGGTGGGGCTTTACGGCTCATGTCGACATCAAAGGTCATTGGAGCCCGAAAAACTTGTACAGATAGGGAAAATGCAGTTACGCACTAGGGAGAGCCAACATGACTCCCCGCTTGTGGGACTCGTCGAATGATTCAACCCTCCCCACTAAAAACCCTCCTGATCTACAACACACCAAAACATATCTCACAACATACATCAAATGGAGGGGGGGCTAAAATGAGGAAGGACAAAGAATAAGGGGGGACAAAAAATGAGGTGTAGGACAAAAAATGAGAGGAATGAGGAAAATGAAAGATACCCTAGCCCTAATGGCGTCGGGATCGAGAAGAACAAGAGGTGACCAAGGGAGGTCAGGAAAGAGAAAGGAAGGAGCATGGCACAAGTAAGTGGAAGTAATGCCAGACTCAGCTCTGGGCCCCATGCTCGCCAAACACGTACTTACTAGATGTAAGTCCTCTGTGGGGTCTTTCATGGCTGTACCATACTACAGAAGTGACACGGACATGATGAACAGAAGAAACCTGAAGGTAAAAAACTAAAGTAAATTAATGTTATATCGTTGATCTCATGTTTGCAGACGACTGTGCTCTTCTTGCAAAACAAACCTGCACAACTACAAGAATTAGTTACAACTTTGCAGAAGAGGCCAAGAACTTTGAACTCAAGACCAACGAAACTAAGACTGAAGTATTGCTCATCAGTTGCAGCGCCTGTCCTATTACCATGTACGGACAAATACTTATAGAAGTAACCTGCATCAAATACCTGGATAGCAATATCCAAAGTAATGGTAGAATAGACGAACAATTCAATCATCGAATGAATGCAACCAAACTGGCATTCAGAAATCTCTACCAAAGAGTTTGGAAACCAGACAAAATCAACCAGAACACCATGCTGAAAATATACAAAACAGTGCTATTCATTATACTTCTCTGCTCTTCAGAAACGTGGACTGCCCTGGAAAAAGACCTGCAAGCTCTAAACGCATTTCATCTAAAATCATAAGGAACAATTTGTAGAATCAAGTTATAAGAAGGAGTACCCAATGATGATGTTCTTAAGAAAAGCAAAATGATGACGGTCACAAGAAAAATGAGATGGACTGGGTATCTCAGTCGCATGGAGACAAATCACTCAACTCAGCAAGTCACATTCTGGGAATTACAAATCGGAAAAATACCAACAAAAATATCTGGAAGCATATGAATAGACCTCCTTAGGAACGACCTAAAGGAGACATCATTGCAAACATATGGTGAACAACAGCACAAAAAAAGAGAAAAATGGAGAAGGAACATATACGAAGCATTAGAAACTATACAAGAAAGATCCATCACTGCAGCATAACAGAAAAGAATGAAAACGAAGAAAATTACATCTGTAAATGTCCACTCTGTAGCTTTGTGCGTGAAGGAATGTCCGGCCGTCAATATGTAAACTCCCTTCTGTTACGGAAACACAAAAATGACCCCGCACTTAGGGCACAAGCAGCAGCAAGCAAAGACGCAAAATGCGAGACATGTAATATCGTGTACTCGACAAGAACAGGATACACCAGTAACATGAGACACAAACACCCTAAACTAGCTCAACCAATCATTCAACTAATTAAGAGAAGAAGGAACTTACCAACAGAAAAATCCTCACAACCTAGAAATCTCAGAGACACCATCTATTTCACGTCAACCAACTGTGGTAACCAATCCGCTCTTGTGCATCGCCTGTGGACGGATTTGCAAAAGGAAGGCAGGATTCATCTCCCTTCAAAGAAAAAGTTTTACACAAAGCCAAAAGCTGATTAGACCAGAATTGTCGGAAACGACCAATATCTAAATAATGTGTGTCGTCCTTTCCTACCTTTGGTAATTAGTTTTTCGGCTCTTCCAAGTTTGAGATTCAGCTGAAATTTTACAGATTTCTGTGGTTTGCATGACAATAGATTATTATATTACCAGCTTACGAAACATATCCCTAAGGGGGTAGAAAGTAATATCCCTCCATATGTATGTATGTGAAGTTAGCATAACGAAATGATACCATTTTACGGAAATCTACGCCAAAGACAGTGAAATAGGAGTAAGTAAGTATTTATGTTGTCCTTCCTTTCTAATCCGTTTAATAATTTGTAATTGAATTTTCAAGCACTTCCAAGTTTTCAATCGGGCTGTAATTTTAGAGATTGTAGTTTGCATTAAAGTACATGACTTTACTCGAAAATCCATTTACCTTAATACCATTTTACAAAATTTAAGCCCTAAGGGAGTGAATAAGGTGTATATATGTGAGCAATATAACTCCAGAATGTCTAGAGTAAATTCAACCAAACTACACAGATGACTATCTTTCTGATAATAAGCACTGTGAGGATAAGACAAACCTGGCATATTAAGAACGGGTTGTGTTATTCATGGATTAGTTAATATTTCTGTACATTTCCATTATTATTAAATGAGTGAATGTTTTTCATCAATACTAACAGTAAATTTTAAAAAAATCCAACATGAAATTTTGAATTAAAACTGATTCGTATTGTAAAGACTCACTATAAAAGGATTTTTTAAATACTTATTTTAATTCGGTGAATTATATATAATGGGCAGGTTGCAAATACTATTTATTTATTTATTTACTGAAACTTATGGTACTAAAAAGACATTTGTGTGCAATGGATGAAGGAAACCCGTTTCGAAATCCTCACGTAGTTCGGTAGAGCAGGGTTTACTGACATATATGTTGTTTCACATTTTCCGTTTCGTTCTGTCCTTTTCTCTCAAAGAGCCGTAAAGTTGGATTGAACGACAACTCGAGAATCATAATTTATTTCAGCAACTCTAAAAACTAAGGATTCAACAAAAATATAGTAAATTTTTGCACTTCATCTTTTTTGCAACCACACATAGATGAATGTCAAAAATAGCGCGTGGTTTGAACTTCAACATAATGGCATTAGCAGTATATTTTTTAATCTATAAACTCTGAAAAGTGCTGAATGAACGTAACTCAGTCCTTGTCACTAAGGACTCTTTTCCAATATACATATAACTTTGAATAATTTTTACATAGCATACTTTTCTAAGAATCGAATGGGTGTATAGGGACTGTTCATGATCACAAACGTTCTCGAGAATGACACAGCGCACTCGCAGACTGCTGTGTCATCATTAATATCGAACATTTTCCACTGTTCTGACGTGTCACGCAATTCATCTCGCAACCCAAAATATAAATCCGACACTGACATCGATCATTTTCGAAAATATTTACGTGTAACTCCTTTCCTCACTCTCTTCTTCTTTTTATCTGGCACTACAGCCCATTGTGGACTTTGGCCTTCGCGGAGGGACGCGCGATTTCTTGACCCCGGTACTAGGAGAAGGAGATGTGGTCAGCATCTCGCTCCGACCGGTTTGACCCCAGGATAGATCCTGGTACTTTTTTTTGGCCGGTTGAGTGGGTTTGGGAGTCAATCAGGATGTTGAGGCGTGATGTAAATCCCCACCTCAGCAAAAATCGATCTCCGATCATCCAACCAGCAACTCAGTGCTCTAATCACTGAGCCACGCTGACTCCATTCCTCACTCTCACCTTTGATTTTTATAATGCACCTCATCAACCCCGAAAACTATGTATTAGACTCTAATACTGGTCAACTTACATTTATGTTACGTATCGCCCTTCTGAACAGCAGGGTACTATGTTATTTACGGTACTATATTATTTAAACTTTAACGTCACGGTATTGAAGATTATTCACCTCAGAAACCCTGCAACTACTTATTTGATTCAAATTGGTTCTTTCTTAATTACTTTTTGGTTTCATCTCGTTTCCATCCCATTTAAAGAGGAAAAGTGCGTGCTATTTCCCATAAGTACTAATCCAAGACTTAAACATATCTGGGATGACACTTTTCATTTCAGCGACGCCAAAAGTCGTGAATATGTCAAACAAATTATTTTTTACTATTTTTCATGTCTCCTTCCCTAGGGTTCATATACTGTACGGAGGCTGATTATGGTCCTAAACGGAAGCGGAAATATCACTATTTATTCAGAGCCCCCAAAGTAATGTATTGAACACAAATATTTTTCGTTTTCTTGTATTTTACTTATCATCTTTTTTTCCATCCCATTCGTAGGGAGAGTTACGGGTGTCTTACTTACCATTAAAACTGAATTTTTTCTTACACTTTATCAGTATCTCACTATTAAACTCACTGATAATTGAGAACTGGTTACATATGTCATTTTTGATAAGTATTCAATAGTATTTCCTTCCGTAGCGGTATATAAAAGTTGATCAACGTGTTGANTGTGGTCTTAACACTAATAATTTTATTAGTATTCCGCTTCTTTTAAAAAAAGGTTAATGTTAAAATCGTAGAAAAGAAAGAAATTATTTTTCCATAGATCCGATGATTAGAAACATCATACAGTGGAAATTAATCACTTTTATAAATGCTACATGTATGAAAATAACATTTTAACCGTAGTAAACACTCAAGAAATTATGTCCTCTTAAAGTACACGAAATTTCGTTACTTGTGGAAATGCTCAATACTATACTCCAAGTCACGTTTCTTTGCTTTGAGAAAATTTACCTTAGGGATAAAACATGAATGGAAAAGATCTGTGTTTAATAATTTCTTTTATGTTTTTCGCAGTAAACTAATTTATTGCATGTAACGTGGTTATAGATAGTTAGTAACAGCTCTTTAAACAATAAAATTTTAATATATGGATTTATTTATTGTTAGTATAACTGGTTTGATGTTGGTACAGAAATTGTTGGCATTTGGGATTACTATTACTATTTACTCGAGCATTACTTAAATTCGTAGGAGTTGGCAATTTGTGTTAGACAGCCTTATTGGAAAATGTTCGGTAGAATTACATAACTCTAAGTATAGTTCTGTTGTTGAAAATGTTCAAAACTTGTTTTGGCCATAGCGTAACTTCCAAAACCAATATTGGTCATATCAAAACGCTGAAAACTAGATCAATCAAAAACGCTTCTGCCAAAACTAGTTTTGGTAGCTTCTTCAGTCCAATGGTCCAATATCGTTTTTGTTCATGCGTTATTGAAACTTTGTAAACGTGGATTTCTCCACGGATAGTTTTCTCTACTTTCTCTCATACATTATTCGCATTACAGATTATATTAAGATTTTTCTTAATATATTTGTGTTGTACAATTAGTCTTGTGATAAAGTTGTAGAATATTTCCTTCACATATTCTGCTAAATAAATTTTTAATTTCTGATGCTTTCGTGAATGTAAGCATTCTTGAAAAAGTAAACATTAAAATTATGACTCAAAAAAAAGTTAATTTTTAGGTATATGGTAAAATAAATTACAGTACTTTCTTCAATCACTTATCATGTGAATAAAACCATTTATACATATCATACACTTGATGACAGAGTGTTGAAGAATATACTGATTTTAAATATAAAAACATCTCGAGTGAAACTTTAAAAACTCTACAATATATCAGAGAACTCTACGTTACATAAGAAAACTACAATGATTCTTGGCTTAGGGCAAACACTGAGAATTTATTCATGGGACACCCATACCTCAACTACTTCATTATTTAAGAAAATATTAAAATTATCTGTAGCACATCGATTCGCGTAAATATCCGTGTAAATATTTTTAAAATTAATAAAAAGGATTTAATTATTATCATCCTTAGTATTGTAACTGTTTGGGCATAAATTCTTTTTCTCGTCTTTGCCATAATCTTAATTGCCATAATCACTACTTAAATTTGCCTGTAAATTAATTAACGTTAAAGATATAACTCGATGTTTAGTCACATCGTTTTAAGCACTACGAATACAGTTGTAAGAAATCATTGTAACTAATCTGAATTATTGGAAATTCTAAATGCGTTTTTAATTTATCGGCGTTTAACCATTAAGATTATGGTCAGGTGAATAGTTCTTGAATGTGTTCAAGAATACATAAATTCTTGGAAAAATAACACTAAAGTCTCACAATTCACCAACCACCTAGGAGAAAACACACACACATTTAACATTGAGAAGAATTTTTATATTTTAGAAGTAGACATTAGATTTTTGTCCAGGATCAAATTAGAAATTTTACATATCCATAGTAATCTAAAACAACATTTCCCTATTTATTGCACATATCCCTTAACTTCATACCTCTCTTAGGGAACTAGCTTTCAAATTCCTTCCCTCTCAACCCCCAACTCTCTAGGACTGTGCTCCCTACTCCCAACAGTTAAAATTGTGAGAAATTATTTCCGTCTTTTGCCGTCAGTTCTTGGAAAACTCCGACAGCCCCTTCCCCCCTCGACCGCCACGCAATACACCTTCACTTTCCATATAATGAACTCCGTTCGGCGCACTCTGCACACTTGCCAAAAATTTTCCTGTATTTTCAGGTTTGAATTTTTGTTGGTTTGCTTACTCTGTTATTTTTTAAATTCATTTTTCATTGTTCTTTTCTTTTCTTTTTTTCAACAAAAAAAATTACACTCCTTTCGGTACTGTTTTACTCAATTATTGTATACTTTCAAGTTATGTTTTATTACTGTCATTTTCATGTACATAAAAATTTTCAGTGTACGTTACTGACGGTGACTGCGATGCAGCCGAAAAAGCTTTCTAACAATAAAACAAAGAGCAACATTCAAACGTCTTTTATTTTATCATTCTTTGATAATGTTGCTAACGTTCCACAATTTCCAAGTTCCCTTATGCAATTCAGATAGTCCTTAAACAATAATTTTTCGTCCTTCATTATTCGTAAATATTTAAACTAGCGAACTACTTTTATGTTCTTATGATGTCATGTAATTGTCGGTTCTCGTCGTTTCTCAACTGTAGCAACACAATTTACGTTATTCTCCTGAAATTCTTTTAGAACCTTATCCATTAATATGTTCCGTAATATGGGATCGTTACTGCTACCTTGCGGACATCCGACTGATATCTCGCGTATAGTTTTTCTTACCCATTCTTTTCTTGCAAATTCATCCATATAAATTCCTAAATGCAGTCAACTTATCCCTCTATGTCAAGAAATTAACACTTACCATGCCATTCTTCACATTCCGTTATGATTTTCATTAATCTTTCACGGTATCGCTGCCCCTCGTACCTTCCTGAAACCATATTCCTTACTGTTTAACAGTTGTCTCTCTTCCAAATACGTTGTCAATCTTACTGATATACACTTATCCAGTATTTTTCGTAGAGTGAGTGTCAGAGTAATTGGTCGATATGATTTCGGGTTTGTCGACACCCTATCATTGCATTTTAAGAAGAGCCTTTCTAGATATTTGGGAAGTTTCCAATTGAGATACATTTATTGTATATCTCATATAATTTAACATCTGTTTTAACCCTCTTTTGACAACTTCATGGGTTTTTCTATCAAATCCTGGACTTCCTCGTTTTTTTCTTTATTATTTGTTTTTGATTTCGTAGTTTCATGCTCACTCCTTTGTTTTCTTTGTGACTTATCCACATCTTATATCCCCAAAAGTTAAATAATTTATCACGTAGTTTCTCTCCCATTTTCCTTTAATCCGTCGTAAAATATCCGTTTTCATTTACGCTGTGTCATATGTCTTCTTTTTATATGTCTACGCTTATAAAATGTCTAGACATAGCATCATTGACTTAACTATTAAACGAGTCTGTAGTTAATTATCCCGGAATCCACAAAGCTGCATTTTCCCACCAAACAATTTACAATAACTTCACATTACATGCGATCAATATCACAACGTACGATCGATACACGGTCAATCTGTGACGCCACAACGTCACGCCTTCAAAAGAACGATCGATCGCGCAAACAGCTTGAAGATACAAGCAAGCCTTCGACGAGCGACCGATTTTACTTGCAACAAGTTACCCAACCAGTCATCTTTGCACTTGCTGCAAGTCACTCGACAAGTCTTCATCACTTCTCATCTAACGACAGCGCACGATAAACGCGGTTCTTCGAAGCGAGTCCCGACATGTGGATACTCGCTCACTTGCCTTAAGTCACGCGTGCAGTTAAAATCATCATATGATCACTTCTCACCTGGCGTCACACCACAACTTCTACATTGGTACGGTCGGGTATGCTAACCGCGCTCAACACTACCGCAGCCCACAAGGATAACTTTACCGTAACCCATACAACCAACCTGCGACACTTCACGGTTAAAACGCTCCAAAGANTTAAAACGCTCCAAAGAATTGCTGAATCGTTTGTCTCGAACTGCACACCAGTCGTGTTCAAGTCACATCATACTGCGCTCCCCTCTACCACAGCGCCTTATCTAAATTTACAGTCTTGTATCATCTCATTATTTTCGTGTTTTAATCACTTTTATGTCATTAAATATTTTTGTTGACATGTCCAGTGTTTAAATCCTATTGCGTCCAAATTCTATATTTTTTGGTCCTTTCCACTCTTTTATCTTACCCTAGATGTACAAGCATTGATCCCTCTAATTCTGTACAAATGTGACGCATCCGCGAATAAACTATGGCATGTAAATCTTGCTATTATTTTGAGATTGCTTGCAATTTTTTGTAAATTCGGAAAGATTTGCATTCCTTGGACTTTTTTCCAAAGTGTTGAAAATATTTCTTTTGCCAGAAGTGACCGAAAAATTTCTTCTGTAAAAAGGACTACTCATTCATTTACTCAGTACCCACCTTCCGCCGTTGATTGAGACTCGAAATATGCTCCTTCTCCTCTATAATTTATCCACAGGTTTCCTTATTTGGACTCCAATATTGGTCGTTATCGAGTATTTCCACTCGTCTCCTCATTCTCGTCCCATCATTGAGATGCGCTGTAGTTGTCGTTTTTGCCGAGGAGACTGAATTTAAACTCACACGAAAACTTAAAGTGGCCTAAAAATTGTCTTAAAAATGAAAATGGAAGGACGACGTAAAGGCATACACCTATTTCATCTATTGTCATTCTTATTACTAATATCTGTAATATCTGAGATCAGTTGGGAGGAACTGGATTAAAATACAATTTCAATATTCGCCCCAGGAGTCAAGTTAAATAAATTCTTGTAAAATGCAAACCTCTCAGAAAAACATAGAAGTTTCTTTTTTTTTTGGAACACAACTTCTTCCCAATTATCACAATGAAATTATATAGAACTCTTTATAATCGGGACACTCTTTTTATCATATATATTTGTATGTTATTTCGATTTTTTCAAATTATAAGTAACCCTTCTAGATAGGTAAACGTAGTCTTCCGCGGCAGGAGTCTGTGAATACATGTTTTTCTGGTCATAAACCACGTCTGAGTAGAAACAACTAACCACATTTCGGACATAATGCCATGGAATTGCCTTGAAGAAGTAGCGGTTTGTCCCACACACACACACGCATTTTTTATGTGATAGATTGGGTACGGTAGATTAAAATGCTAAAATGGGTATAAAAGATTATTTTGTGAGATATAACTATGAAAAGGTTTTGACATTAGGCTTTTGACAAATACTTTTGTTTAATCTAATGTGGCAACAAGAAAAACTCTTAATTACAAGACAACTGTACGTGCAGCAAGTTTCTAGTTTCTATATTTCTCTTATACCAGTAATGGAAAATATTTATTTTCATTCCTTGGAATTGTCATAATATAAGGATAATAGATAAAGAAATAAATGCTATGTTTATATTAAATGCGATGCTAATTAATTAGGTAAGTATTGATCTCAACTGTAGTGAAAATGTAACCGTGTGGATCGTTTGCGATAGTATGTGAACCAAAAGTAACATCACCTGAAGTGCCAGCTCACAACATTCAAAATGTGAACTGTTTCTTTCACATTACGATTGGGATGATATTACTACATATGAAATTGTGATCGATAAATCCTTACGAGGATACTTTTTGCCGATATTGTTCCTCCTATTGCTCTAATCTTTTATCAGTTGCCAATTGTGCACTTCTCTTGGACTTAGACATGAGTGTGTGGCAGAATTTGCGAGAGTTGTGTCTCATAGAACCGTCCATAATTGCCAGTCCGGAACAAAACGTGCTCTAATAGAATGCAAGAGTATCGCAGTGATGTGACTGGTATTCCTTGTTAATTTATGGATGAAATGAGGTACTCCCGTAACCAATATTTTTAGTTCTGCATGGGAGATTTTATACATGATGAAACCTCAGAAAAACTCATATGTATATTTAAAATTCAATTTACATTGTTATTAACAATAATAAATCATTTTTGTTGTAGACAAATATTTCATGATACTCAGAGGTACGACTCTCGTCATTTTATAACACAATAATATTATGCTTCTAACTTTCAGATAGCAAGGGGTATAGATATATTCAATTACTACAAATTTCTCCATAGCTTAATTGATTTTTATTTTAAATCGAGCTTTTCACATAACTTAATCTCAACTGAAACCATAAATCCCGATTCCTATAATCTTTCGGCTACAGTATACTATTTTGTGTAATATGTAATTCTGATAATTGCGTAAACAGGAGAATAGTTCACGAGGTATGAGATAATTACTACACTAATGCTTTTGTTTTGTTTTAAATTCTAACATAATATATTTCCATATTTAATTTATTAACCACTGTTAACGACAAGTACACAAACATTAGTCAGATTTTCAATTGTAACAATGGATTTTTCTTTCATGAAATATATTCAGTCGGGGACATTTCAATGAAAGTCCAATACATTCCAGCTATACATTCAACTTGTAAAGAGGACAAAGCTGGGTAATGAAGATGATATTCATATAACATTTTCGTGATACTCATGTATCATTAAATATTAAATACTGTATGTTGCACCAATCGCGGCGTGCGCTAGCATGCCTTTCAAGTGCACGCAATATCCGGTAGCCAGTGCTCTAATAGATATCCGTTGACCGATTTCACAATTTTCCGTTTTCCTCGCTTGATTTGCATTTCTGCTATTATTAGGAGATATATTTAAATGTAATTATAATTTATTTATTTTATATATTACTGACAATTGTCGTTTTTATACCCCGTTCTTGGTAGGGTAAATGCATGATTTTTCTCTTGAAGGTTATGGAATTTTTCAACTTATTTTCTTCCAATTCCCTTATCGATTTCCCATTAGTGAATCGATTAGCAAATAAGATCGTACCTGGTTTGGCTAGACAACAGACAGCATTCCTCAACGTAGCATGTGAGGTTATGTTTCATTATTGTTGTTAATTAAGAGTTGTAGATTATACAAATCAGTGAAATTTTTAACATTTTAATTTTCTATAGTAAAGATTCTATACATTGTCATGATATAATTATAATATAATTTGTGTCTAAATTGTTTACATGATAAGCTGAGTTAAAAATAGTGTGTAAAATCATTATTTATGCCGTATTGTGATTCCAGCTGATTTTACGAGTTGTAAGTACCTTCTATACAAGAGGAAATGAACATTCGTAACAAGATGTATCATGCCGTTCTTAAATACTGAATTAAATGAATGGTTTCAAAACAAGACAAGGGGACACATCAACATATGATTTTCAAAATAAGATACATCAAGTGTTAAACCAAAATATGACTAATTCAAAAGAAAAACTATTTTACGATATTTGAAAGGTAATAAAACAGTAATACTTTTGATAAAACACAATTGTCTGCATCACATTAAGCTGGCAAAAGTAAAATATTTCAATTTTTAAAACCGAGGACTAATTCAGTGTCTTCTGTTTCCGGAAATATTACGTCAAAGCAGAGTAACGACTATGTAATAAGTGATATGTTATTTGGAATGAATTGTGTAGGAGTATTTGGAGTTATTCGTAATTCCCTCCAAAATCGCAACATTATAATTGCAAAATTTGAGCATTTTTCTTTGCTTTTTTACAGATATAGGTACAGAATCAATAACAAACGTTGTTACCTTCAAATAATGTATCATTTACATGACACACATGACCATTTATTAAAAGCATACATTCAGGCAACCTTCCATTGGAGTATGGAGTATGAAATGGAAAAAAAAAATTACTTACAAGAACTAATGAATACGTTAGCTTTATGTGGAGATATTCGAGGCGTAAGAAGTGTTAGCGTAATACTTTTGTATAATTTTAATTTTCTTTGTCGAAAATATAACATACACCTAAAATACAGTTAAAGAAATACTGAATATTCTCTTTTGAATATATATTTTCACGAAAGTTAATTAATGGGTTCTTACATTACCCATAAACCACATATACAAATTTGAATCTCTGAAAAAAAGTAATGAAAATCAGTGAATCGTAAAGATGATTAATATTATTTTTATAATGTAAGCTAGTTGATTCCTGCATCCAATTTACTTTTTAAAAGAGTTGACTTAATCCAGTCTCTATGATATAATACGCCAGTGTATAAACCTGATGCATTGCAGTTTAAGGTCCCGGATATTACTAGTCCAGTTAATAGACCATCACACACCATAGGCCCTCCTGAATCACTCTGTAAAAGAATAAAGCATAAACAATTATACCAAATAAAATTCCTTGACACGTTTTCGAATTGCTTATTATGTCACGTCCAAATTTAATCGTTGTGTCTTCTGTCTTTATTTTGTTCAGGCATTTTGATCTCTGCGGAATTCCATAGCATGTTCTCACTAGCTTCCTGTTCTTATCCGCGCTGATATTTGTAATTGTCGTTCACTCCAAATCTGCGTAAATATGTCCCTATCTCGCCGTGTGGTCACTATTTCCGACTCGTCTGATACTGGCCTAAATTTTACAACTTACGAAAGAGTAATAGTACTCATGAAACATTCGGTGGCGAAACATGGTCACGTGTCTGCGGAACGTCGTACAAAGGATACTCGAGAAGTTACGGCGGCTATGGCTACGATAAGGGACGTATATTACGGTGCATGAAAATGCACACAATGTTCTGGTGGGAGTACTCCCTATAGATGTATATATACAACAATGTGACTATATAGAAGTATATCATTGAACGGAAAAGAAGTAATAATTTTAGAAAATATATGGAAGAGAGAGATTATGCAAATAATTTTATAATCACGGCTAAATTGATTGCAAGTGCAGGAAAAAGAAAAGGAAACACGAATTTATTGAAGATGTTTGCAGACAACGCAAAAAAGATGTTTCTTCCGGGATTAGGTGTAGCAGTATTTTTATTAAATAATTGACATTTCAATGAATCTTTGAAGGTATTCAATTTAAAAGTAATGTTATTTGTAAATGTAGAACAGGGATACAAACGAGAGAACACATGTTCTCGAATTGTATATTATATGGACAAGAAAGGGCAATTTATCTTCGAAAATGCGAAGTACAGAGGTCATACCTGAAATGAAATTCTTGATTATAGCAACAAAAGAAAAATTCAAGATAGACTTTATCGATAGAATTAAAGAAACAAAAAATGGACTTAAGTTTAATAATGTATAATGAATTTTATTTACATATAAAATTAAACAAAATTTACATAACGTTTGTCGTGGAATGTCTACAGTTAAAAACATGACATTAATAAACAAATTAAAAAAAGAAACAAGGAAATTTTTTGTGCTCGTCTCCAGTTTGTGAAGCTCGCCACTGAGCTTCTGGGTCGAGTCACCTCCGTGTCACCGTCGTTGGAAAGGTAGGGGCGGCGGAAGGGGAAGAAAGAAGTGACGGGCGTAGAACGACATATTTGCAGAACAAAAATATGATCGCATAATAAGAATTTCCTATGTATTCTGGCTTATAGATAATTAATAATTTATTCTTATTATACTAAAATTTTATTATCTTTTTGCCACATTCGTGTAAATCTTAGTAAAAACGACACAACGTTATCCATGTGATAAGATATCCTGTCATTCGTTGTGACTTTGGTAATAAAAATGAATGTAAACACCTAACGTTAAGGTGTCTATGATATGGATGTAAACAAGTGAGCGGAGACGGTTATTACCTCTTACCAAAAATTTAAAAATGAAATTAAATGAATGTTAATAAAAATAAAACGCACGAATAAAATCAGTTGCTTGTTAACAGCTCCTGATCAATATATAAAGGTTTTATATCCGCGAAGTTGGCAACAATTCACGAAATTTGCAAATATTTATCGAATGAGTTCTAATACATTATTTCGCAGTACCAATTTTTACTGTTAAATGACGACCAATATTTTAATTAAAACTTAAATTCCGATATTTGTTACCCGAGAACCACATTATGATCAGTCTTGTGACACACCTGGCGTTCCCGATGGAACAATATTTTTCGCAGACTTTGTTGAATACTACATAAAATATGACAATCTCAACGTCATTGCGTTGCTATTTTCATTCACGATGTTAATGTTTATTGTGTTTTAGTTTAGCTTTACGAAAAAATAATAATATATTGGAAAGACATTTGCATTCAACCCAACGAAAATGTTTAGTTCCGTTTAGCGTATTCCACCATACAGTAGCACCTGCCAGAATAATGATATCCTGGACACCTTGAGGTTGACGAGCCCTAAAACCCTATAAAGAAGATATTATTAACCAGGACAATGATGAACGCATGGCAAATACGATGACAAAATGGATCGACGTGACGATCAGTTTTTATTGCTCTCTTTTATTTACAATGTTTTTCCATCGTTTCATTATTGTCCTCTCGTTGATTTTTTATATAAGTAAAATAACTAGTAGTCGCGAGGGTCGATATGCTAGAATATCAAAACCAGTAATTTAGCAATCGAACGGACGCGGGAAAGGCCGTTGGTACAAATGGTCTGTCCAAGGGCACAAAAAGATTGTAGAATGAGGAGACGGCATAAACTAGAGTGCGTGTTTCGGGCGCTACTTAATGGCTCGTAAACACAGCTCGTTGTTGCGTCTCGAAGTACGTGCTGGAAATTTCGAAGAAAATAACGTAAGAAAGAGAAGGACAGAAACCGTGAGAAGCAATTCACCAGACGCTGTCAAAATGCAGAAGAAACTCATTGTTGTGATATTACGCCTTAGAAATTCTGAAGGAAATCTTGGTAATATCTGGGATAAAAGCAGACATGTGCAGAGACTACTTAATTAAGACGTTGGTGGGTGACAGTGGACAGAATAATAGAAATGGAAGCAACGGTGCCGAAGACGTTTAGCAATCGATATAAAAAGTTTTGAGAGAGACGTTTTGCAGACTCTCCAAATTTAAGTGTTATTGTCAGAGTGCGGGGGATTTTTCCTTCACAAATGAATAGAGCGTTATCATAAGGATCGGGTAACAGATATGTGTATCGACAAGGAGATGACAAATATGGAAAGATACTAGGGTTCGGAATGGAATAGTGTTAGTACGATAGAGCGTTGTAATAGCTAAAAAATAAAATNAATAAAATACGTCGTAGAATATTAAACCAATTAGAGACCAACGTGAGAGCATAATTGGCAGTAATTGGCTAGAGAAAACCGGCTACGTCAGAGGATTGGGAGCCTGCTCGCCTAAGTTTTGGAGAGAGAAGTTGCGATATGATTACTTAAGGTAAAAGCAGAGACGCTCCAGAGATGAGATGAGATTATAGCATTCTATCAGCATTGAACATTCAGTCATGGAGTCATTGAACATTCTATCCTTTATTCTGAAGTTTTGATATATCATTCTGTTATTCAATTTGAGCATTATGATGGTTTTTTTACTATCGTTTTGAAAATTACGAACATTTTTGATATGAATTCGGCGTGATTATTCCGAGTATAATGCAGTTCGAATCGAATACTACAATAATCGCTTAAAATTTTTAGTGACTTGATTGGATGGGAATAGTTAATGCTTTCAGTGAAGTGTTTGACGAATAATTCGATCTTATCATAAACAGCAAATTGTTGTTTACGAGAACCATCAAGGCAGTTACATCTTCACCAAGTTGGGCTTGGAAAATATTCTAATTGACGTCCAACATCCAGTGAAGGGATCAACAAGGTGAGCGTTGCTGCTGACTTGGGGAAGGTAATTTTATCGATGGGATAGAAGTTTCGCGAGGTGGTGGAGACGTCTACGCTCTTAAAAGGACATTGTACATCCAACGACGGTTTGCGTGCCGAAGGTAGCCATTTTATTAAAGGTAATTTCATGAAGGGTCTTGTACGATACCTTGCTCGCATTACTATGTATCAGTGAAACTTCATCCAGTGTGAGTGGTTATTGTGGCATGTGTATCTATATTACTGTTGTGTTGTAATGAAAGAGAAGGTTTTAAAACAATGGACATTGTTTAAAAAGCCTAATGAACTTTCGTAGAAGGATCAATAAATTAAATTTCTGATGAACCGACTCAGTCCTAATCAAGTGATAAGTTGAGCAGAATTGTAATGTGTGTATTTTTCTGAAGTTTATGGCATGTATATTTGGGGAAAACGTTAATGGGAAGTTTTGCAGAGTTGTATTTTTGGGGGAAGAGTCATCTGAAATTTGTTAAGTGTAATAATGTTTTCGTGTGGAGATAGTGAATGATTAAACAAATATTTATCAAGTTTGTGGTTCTGTTAAGAAATAATTATGCATTATTTCACGACAAAAAAGGGCCGAAATTGTGAACTTACTTCTTAATCGCCTTATTTTGAACCAAATATGGTATTTCCGAGTTCGCTTGCCGAGTGGGCTAGGTAAGTTATTGTATTAATGTATTATTTAATTTCCTCCTCCAATTTTCTTTTACAATTTGCGCCGCAACATGTGGCATTGTAGCTACGAATATATGTCCCAATTTCCTCCGCCATTTATTTGTATTACAATTGTCACCTCAACGTGGGCCTTCGCAAATCACCATTTTTTATTCTTATATATATATATATTTATAATACTGTTTTTAAATAGCCTAATGAACTTTCGTAGAAGGATCACATACTTAAATATCTGATAAACGGACTCAGTCCTAATCGAGTGATCAGCTGAGCAGAATTGTAATATGTGTAATTTATGGTATTTAATAGCATGTATTTTTGGGTGACACATTAATGGGAAGTTTTGCAGAGTTGTGTTTTTAAGGAATGTGCCCTCTGAAATGTGTTAAGAGTAGTAATATAATTGTGTGTAGATAGTGAATGATTAAACCAATATTTATAAATGTTGAGTTTCTTATAAGAAAGACTAATGCATTATTTCACGACAATAAATAGGGCGAACCCTGAACGTACTTCTTAATCGCCCTATTTTGAAACAAATTTGGTATTTCTGTGTATGCTTGTCGAGTGAGCTAGGTAAGTTATTGTATTAATGTGTTATTCAATTTCCTTCCCTAATTTTCTTTTACATTTGGCGCCACAACGTATGTCTTTGTACTTACGAATATATGTCCAAATTTTCTCCGCCATTTTTTAAAATTACAATTGTCGCCTCAACGTTAAACTTGGCAACCCTCCATTATTTATTACTTTCTCTCTCTCTCTCTCTCTCTCTCTCTCTCTCTGTGAGCGGATTTGAGTTTCGCGCTCCGACGAAGCATATCCCCACACCACGAAAAAATCGGTGCCAGCGGAAGCGGCGGCCAAAAAGTCGGTAGAGGCGGCAGAAGAAGGTAAGACTGCACTGGATTACCAGCCGCTGCATTACCAGCTATGATCTGAAAACAAGAGGTCTTGGACGGAACAGCGTTTAAATTTTTTGTTGTTTTGTTGTTTATTTGAATTTTATTTAGTTTCGTTTATGAATAATAAATGATTTGATTGTTGCTACGTGTTCCTGCCTCAGAGATTAACCATTACATATGGCTCGAGGTTCCTCTCGGTCCTGCAAATAATTATTGACATTTTCATTTTTGAGATTGGTTTCAAGAGAGCAACATATTGTGAAGTTTTAATATATATGCAATGTATGGCGTGTCATATGCTTAGGAACAGTCGAAACTACTGAAACGAGATGTGGGAGATACTGACGACACGGTATTCTTGCGATGTATTTGACCAAGATATAAAAGAAGACTTCATCAATGGAAATTGGCACGTAGGAAGGATACTCGTTTATTTGCCTCTGACATCTTCAAAACAAAAACCGGTTTTAATACTAAGATTGCATAGTGATAACGAGTAAAAGGACGGAACAGTGATCTCAACTGAATATATTTCAATATATTTCAAGACAACGGCAGTAGAATGTACATGATATGCGGTTTACTTAAAATTGAACAATAGGATATCGCATGAAAGAAGGAACATGTGTCAAATTGGCATATTGTTGTTGTAGAAGAGGTAAAAAATAAGATCAAATAACAATGTGCTACATACAGAGACCCAAAAGTTATGTTGTGTTAAGTACGTCTCAGTCAATGTGTATTAAAATTATGGAATGAATAACGAAATAAATAGATTATATTTGCTTAATATTTTTATTGTTTAGAAATCTATGCTGAGACTGTCCACACTACATATAAAGCAGACGGAACAATTTAGCATTCGTTAATAATAAACCAAAGGATGTATTTGAGTGGCAGATTTTTTGTGTTTTTGATTGAAAGTTAATTTTTAATAATTAAATGAAAATAATTCGCGTTTGAGTTAGTGACCATAACAACATTGCATATAACTTACTCCCTCGTTTCCAGATTAAAAATTTAATTAATTTTAGATGTATTAGTTATTTATATCTTCATATGCGTACAATCCATATATTTCTGCGCAATGTTGCATTTTAGGAGCTAATAAAGAACGGAAAATAATCGGTCATAGCGACCGGCCACATTAAGTAACATTTTTTTCACAGTAACTGATATTTAATTGAACTACCATCAAAATATAAGTTAACGAATATTAGTCATATTAGTCCCTGTGCTGCTAAACACTTACGAGACATGCGTCTGCTTCTTCGGTTCCTGCACATATCATGTCTGAGGGGACTTGATCATGATATATCATTTTGCACGTTTCTGCATCTACCACTGGTGTAGTAGTCACTTACAAAACGGAATGAAATGTATTTTTCCCTGTGAAAAACAAAAACATCCTCCAAAAGTATTTTTTTAATATGATAAAGAGTAAATACTGAAGGTTAAATAAATACTTAAGATTCCTTAGAATATGAATCATACAAATTGCAAAACTTAAAATTAATACACAAACAAAAACGTCCTGATATCACAACAAATAAACAAATTTAATAATTTATTACAAATTATCTTTAAACTATAAAAAGATTTTAAAATACTTTAAACTTCTACTTCCTATGTCGCTACTGCCCAGGTTGGACACTGGCCTCATTGATGAGTTACCTCCAAACTTCTCTATTTTCTGCTGAAGGTTCCATGATCTCACACGCAGCTTCTCTCTTGCGTCTAGAACCACACCATGAATCTATCTCTTGCGCGGTCTTACTCCATAGATTCTCCCTTCCAAAATCTTCTTTATTATGCGGTATTGAGCCATTCGGTGGATATGACCTACCCGGTTTAACCAGTTTTTATGTGTAATAATAAAAATATGGAGCCATAGAGTTTAAAGTTCTTTGTAGAATATTGATTTACATAGACAGGTTCAAATATATGGATTCTCTTCCCGAAAGATGCCAAAGTGTTTTCAGTATGCATTATTTAGTTTTCAGTATTTCAGAGTTATTGTGCAGGCTTCACCTCCATAGCATAAGACCGTTCTGATAATGATTTTGTAGAGGTTGATTTTAGTTTTCTTGGGTGTTTTATTCTTCATCACATTATTTAATGCATGGTATGTTTTATTTGCATTTATTATTAAATTCTTTCTATCGTTTCCTTATTCGTACTTAAGATAGTGACTACAAAATATTTAAAGTCCTCTGCATATTCTATGAGGTTGTCTCCTAGTAGAATTCCGGTGGTATTACTCTCTTTCCTTGACTGTACCATACATTTGGTTTTCACTTTACTTATGCTTTTCCTTCATTTTTGGGNATTTATTATTACATTCTTTCTATCGTTTCCTTATTCGTACTTAAGATAGTGACTACAAAATATTTAAAGTCCTCTGCATGTTCTATGAGGTTGTCTCCTAGTAGAATTCCGGTGGTATTACTCTCTTTCCTTGACTGTACCATACATTTGGTTTTCACTTTACTTATGCTTTTCCCTCATTTTTGGCAACCTTTTGTAGTTCTTGAAGTACTTCCTCTGCTAATGCTGCTGATCTGTTTGAATATTTATGTCATCCCTCTATCTGAAGTGTTCCGAGAATGATGATCCCATTCAGATCAACCTCCAGTAGTTTTACTACTCAATCTAGAACAAGTTAAAAACTATCGAAGCCAGTTTGTCCCCTTGTTTAAGTACTTGCGTTATTTCGATTGCCTCTGTCATTTATCTATGTAGATTTACGAGTATATC
>NNCF01132550.1:141603-164661 GCA_002313205.1 Laupala kohalensis | reverse complement strand
GTGTGTACACTCTTTATTCCGTCTCTTACAGTTAATATATATTTCTACCTCTGAATGACATGACTGGTAATCATGCCCCACATTTTCCACAGGTTGGTGATTTGTCTCTACAATTCCTGGCCAGATGACCGTAACGGTGACACAAGTAGCAACGTAGTGGATTGACACTCCTGTATCCTGTACGACTCATAGCCTTTATATACATTTCCTTTGTCCATTAGTCTTTTATAAAATCTCTTCTCAAGTTCAATAATTCAATGACGACGACGCCAGTCATCTCGTCCGATCTTCCGCACGATTTTAACATTCTTGGCATCACATCCCCCATTTTGCAGTCGCAACAGCCGCTGGAATTCCTCATCTTTTTCTATAACATTGAAAACTATCAATAGTACTCTATTTAATATTTGTCGAGATGAGAGCGCAATCTTGATATTGCAAACCTTCCCTCGCCCCATAGATTGTGTAGGTGATCCTAACGATTTTAGGTCTGCGCCGGTTTGGGACTCCCTGTCTGATCCAGTCCTAGGGTTTGGCATTACTTTTCCTTGTAACGACCAGTTTAGATTTGAACCAAAAATATTGCACTCATGGACGGCGATTGGGGGAAGCCTCCTCCCACTCCTGAAAGGAAAAATAAAAATTTCATTTAAACCATTTGAAACTAGGAATTATAAAAAATACACGTATAATATCCTTTATGTGGTAATCACCTAATTGTCTTATAAATAATTTTATTATTTAACACACACTTATGGATATATGCAGAAAAGTCAATGTGATTGGTGAAGACACGCACAGAAACGTGTAGGACGTGACAGTACATGGCATGGTTTCCATCACTGGCTGATCTGTTGAATCTGAGTTCCTTGTCTCCCGTCGCTTACTGTTCTTTCTTCTGAGATCCATCGATTAGTTTCGAGCATCCAGTGATACGTTTTCGAATCGTTGTGCACTTGAATATATTATTTTGGGCCATGTTTAATACTACCCCTTAATTCACGTTGTAATGAAGGTGCGGTATACGTTATTGGCGTAAAATCTGGGATAAACATGAAAATTTCTACAACCTTCGATTATCACAGAGAGATAGTGTTGCACTACGAAGTTTATGTTTTTTGCGGATATTTTATGTAAATATGCCGACCTGTCATCAGGGTCGTTACTAGTTATTCTGGCAACTCAAACAAAATGCCATTGCCGCCCTCCCAGTGGTGTAACGTACATCCCCTCAACGGATCCCGACGTGTTCCGGGAGTCGGGAGGAGCTGAATGGCCTGAAAGCTTAACAGGTTGCATTTTTGGTTGTGCTGATAAAGAGCCTAAAATGTCGAGAACATTTTTTCATTACTTTAAACTTTGAATGGATGAAATGGAAAACTCGGAAGTCGATCTCGCTAATGCAGGAGAAGTCATTAAACAGTTTTAAAAAGAAGATTTGATATTTATGAACTTGAGTGAAGTAAAGAAAAATTTACTTACATACACTGCTAAAATATGAATTAATATCATAAATTACATAAAATTTATGTTATGTAGACAAATTTTCATTTTTATCACACAGGCCTCATTTGGCAAAACATTAATTACGTTCGTACTTATTAATTCGTATTACGAATGAAATAGAAGTAAAAAATACAAAAATTGCTTTTGTGCTTGATGTGAAAATATATTTCTATCTTTTACAAATGTTTCAAAATTATCGAAATGTTTTCACACATTTTCAAATTTTATCGGGTCAACTGTCTGGTGCCCGGCAATTTTTTAGCGGGAGATCAAGTCGAAAAACATTTCGCCAATTTCCCCCGAAACATCTGACTTTAAAATTCATGTTGTCTAATCGATTTTTCTACAGAAGTTGATTAGTAAAATATGCGATCAGTTAGTAGGAGACTTGTGCAGGTTTCAGGACAGAAAAAGGTGGGAACGGGCAATAGCGGTGGTGGGTATAATGTGACCGTGCACAAATGTGCTGGTATAAGCACAGTGTTCTCCATAAGAATAACATATGTGACGGGTAAAGCACAGGCGAGGAGAAGCGATAAAGGAAAAGAGTGAGGGGGAAATACAAAAGTGTGCCCATTAAAGCACAGTGTGGTCTCCCGGACATGCTGGTGAAATGCAAAAAAAGGGGGTTGGGGTGGGTACGTGAACAGGTTTTCCGGTTAAAGCCTGACAGCTTCGATGCTGTCATCGAAGATTCACACAATATTGCGCAATCAAAATATTTAATAAAAAACTCACCCGAGGAGAGGAGACTGCGTAGCGCGCGGTGGATGTCAAATACCCGCGCACGCAGCGTCTACCGCAACACGCGTCCACCCGCGAGGGCGGTCATCGACATACTGCACCGTTGCCTCGCTCGCACGCGCTCTCAACTACGGTGAGGTGTGACGCCAAGCGCAGAGTAGTGGGGAGAAGAAGGTACAAAGATGTGGAGGAGAGCACAGCGCGGCGGTGTAGCACCATGCCATGCAACACACCAACACAAGACGGCACATGCCATCTGCTAGCAGTCGATGTAAAACCTATGTGGACGCTTAACTGAGCGAACAACGAAAGCTCCTCGCCGATGAAGCATATGCAAAACGTGCCGATTTAGACATGTGGTCGAGAAAAACGGATGTGGAAGAGCTCACGTGAACACACTGTTGTAAAATATAGTGGAGAATGTAGACAAACGCTTCGACATTCTGCATAAGACGATAAAACGAAAATTTCGAGGCGACGGAGAAGCAACTCATCGATGAATTACCGAAGGCCTACTTTCTCGATATCGCATCGCTACAGTTTGCGAAAAAACAGGAGCTAGAAGAGCAAATGGAGGAGTGCAAACAAGAGTGTGAAGATCTCGCGAGTCGAGTGTTTGTGAGTCATCAGATTAAATTCAACGACGATTCTTTAGACCACATAATCATCGATTATATAGATTTCCGATTTAAAAATACGACGAAGTCGTCAAAAATATTGTGGAAGAGCAGGTACAACGCATGCAAGAAGTGATGGAAAATCAGATTCTCATCAGCCGAAAGCTCAACTAACGAGATGCAAAAAGGGGAAACGCGATTGGAAAAACTCGAACAAAAAGGATTTACGAGGGAGGAGCACACGAGTCGACGAATAAACTTTGTCTACAACAACCGAATGCCGCATCCTCTTTTAATGCTAATCGATTTCGCATAGAAAACGTATGTTTTCTCTTGAACACATCAGATGCGGCGAACAACGACTGTGAAATATGCAATACAACACGCACTCCACGATGTAAAAGTGGAAAAGGAACACGTGATGATGAACAACAAGATGATTCGTCAACAAAGTCAAGTTACCCGTAGGGGAAAACGATGTGGCCACCAAGGCGTATGTGGTTATGAAACGGAAAAAATTGAAGATTCCATACGCAACCTAATTGTACGCTAAATACGAGAATTAAACTTGGCACGCATGCGCGGAAAAGGAGAATCCTACTTCGACTGTACAAAATTACGTCTTACCAATATGGAAAATACGCTTGATCCGCAGGATGCTGTTACATTGAGCTATGTCAGGAACAATTATATTGCTAAAAAGAAACGGAGTGTTGCGTAATTGATGTATTCGCACTATAGTTTTTGAAAAAATTGACACATGTATTCTCGATCTATAACAATAAATTGTAGGAAAAAGTAATACTGTTTGTAAATATATACTATTTTCTTTCTGATGAGGAGAACCCTAGTCAAGTTGTGAAGTAAAGGAAAGAAAAATAGAGTATAAAACACGTAATGTTTATTCAATATAAAAAATATATATAAAAATATGTACAAAACAGTTGCGGCATGATGCCATTCAATGCGTGCTCTAAAAAAACAAAACAGTATGTAACACACGAGAATATATAGAGAGAAAAATAACATACGTATGAGGCCACCCAACAATGTGGGCAACAATCTCCTGCATGGGGGATGACATAGTCACAAACAATGTTGTAATCCGCCAGATGTTGATGGCAAAGGCGGCAGGTGACATGTGTATGGCCGTTGACCCACCACTCCGAACCAACCCTGCAGAACACATGTCTGCAGGGTGTGAGGACGGATTCGGTCACCGCTTCCAAACAGATGCACTGTAAACAGACGAGAGAGATCCCGCACTGATGCAGATCTAGTCTTCTCTCTTTCCTCCTCCAACACCATCGTAGGCGGATGGTGGGATGTGACCAGAGCGTGCGTCGCAAGACGGTGAGTCGTTCTTGTAGGAGCCTGCGCTGTACAGTGCATGCGAGATGATGTGTCAATGCCTTAAACAATGCTAAGAGATTTAAATGTGCATCGTTGACATTGACTCATGTCACACAGTGTCGGACCAGCATCTCGAATGCGATACATGATGTGAATGATATTACATGTGAGGGGTGTGACAGTATCTTCCATGAATGCTCACGACAACTGTTCGGTCTCATCTGACGCAATGCGATAGTGACCCAACGGTAGACTCATCACCTTATCCACCCAAAATCGCTTGTCGTCGAAACAGTTGAGAGAATGCATTTGCTGGTCAAACGAATAAAGAGTATGCGATTTAAAAAGGGTGCAATGTTGTGTATCTATGCACGGCTTGTCACGGAATAAACAGTCTAAATAATAATCGAAATGATACTCCAAGAATACCTTTTGCCCTGCACGATGTGTTTTGAGAGAGCATACGTTTTCGGACGAAGACCAACAAATTCCATTAACATATCACCTTAGCACTGAACCTTAAACAAATCTAATACTTTCTTATTACATGGTAGTATCCCAAATCGAATCTATGCTCAAAAACGTGAACGTTTCGTAGGAAGGATAGAGATGCCTCACGTCATACACATTACACGACATCGACGGAATATAATTATCCGTGTCTATATACAACAATTGCATGTCTGGTATGCGAGTTTTGAGAAACGTTTAGTAGAAATGGAACATGTGATATTTTGTGAGTTGGAAAATCGAAAACCCGACGTAAATAGGTTTATCCATACGCACTTTTGTTTTGACGAGTTCGATCGTCGTAAGATCACCTTCGCGACTGTCGAGACTATAGAGAAACGCCAGATCTGCAATGAGTTTCCGCGCAACGCACCTGCCCTCCCACGTGTTGACGAGATAGATACGTCGTTGTAGTCGCACATTCTCACAACTTTTTGTATATGCTGTTAACTATCAATTTAAAGAAATTCTTTTCAAAAGAAGAGGTGTTATTCTTTCGCAGTTCTGTGTTCAGAGTGAGATAGGAGAGAAGCCAATGCGATTGACAAATGGAGAGAACGCGATGGATGTGAGTGAGTGTGTAGCCCAGCTGTAGCGCTTGTCGTAAATTACGAATGTGAATGATAAAGCGTCGTTTTCGAAGAATTGTAGCTATCAGTTTCGGTTGTGGTATCAGCGTGTGAGGGGGTATTTGTGTCTCGGGGCAGAGCGGCAAGTCTATGAAGGTGTCGTGCAAATGTTCCGGAATATCGAGATTCACTTCTAACACGCATTTCCGAGACGCGTCTTTTGCAACCGCGCGTGCAACGTCAAAGTGTGCAGTGTCCGACACCTATTGGAAATTACCTAGAGGCTTGTGACATAGTCTGTCCATACTGATTATTACAGTCGATATATTGCAGATTAAAATCGGGTTCACGTGGATTGTAGCTGTCACCCATGAATGCATTATTGGCTCACGCATGTCGACCGCTCACTTGTCACCATCCGCCGCGCACACTCTTTTCGATAAAAATAGCATCTCCTAATCGGTGAGCAGTTTTAACGTCACCCCCGTTATTTTTAGCGTGACATCCCACGACAGAGACGGTGTGGTAAGATAATATGTGGAATCGAACGAATACACACGCAGACACAAGTTTCGAAAAATGTCGGTGACGAGAAACGCATCGATTTTCAAATACAAATCGACATAGTCGGAGAGAGCGAATCTCGAACGTTTCCCACACGTCTTGCGCATGCATGTAATCTTCGTCGGAAATGTTAGTGCCGCAGAGGCGACTGAAAAACGCATCCTTGTCCGGTAACGCGGAAAGCGGTCGAGTTTCACTTTTTCATTGACACAGTCGTATGCAAAAACACTTCCTACACGCCATCGCGAAATTGGTGTCGTCCTGATAGTGCGTGTAAACATGTGTGAAATCTGTCTGACGGAATCTACGCGCCAAAGCGTGGAGCGAGCTTGGCGTAAATTTAAACGAGTCGAGAAAAAGAAAGCTCCACTGCCAACGCGTATCGAGAGAGAGATGAAGCGTTCGTGATTGTGGGGAACGATAAAGAGTTTATGTTTTTTAAAACTCGGATCTCTACCTAACGCGCGCAAAATGAAATGGGGTATCGTAAGAAGCAAAATTCTGGATGAGTATAGGAACAATGAAGCGGTACTTTGTAATTCATAATAAACGTCTGAGTGCAGCATCTCGATACGCACCGGTGTATGTCGTCTGCGGGACGCATGATGAGCTAAACGGGGAGACGAACACTTGTGTCATAGTCGCATGTAATAACCTTCAACGCCACCAACAGCTGGTTCGTTTCATCGCGTTTGCGAAACGAGTGCTAGCGATTGCGCGTCGCATAGAAAGTGAACACCACCTGGACTCTAACTGCAAAAGGTGTGTGGCGTTAGTACGCCTCGGAAAAGGCTGCATAGATCGGTGGTTGACACGACGCGGTGAACCCTTCAAAATCACAATAGATCACGAGTAGAATGCGTTGTTGTCGTTCATAATTTTTAAAATACATGTTCGTATCTGTTCGCGAAAGTAAAATGACTCGTGCTGTCGCTCCCTTGTGACAATAGTGTGTGTTGTATCGCGCCAGGTGTCGGAAAACTTATAAACAGGTGTCGCACGACACGATGCGATGTGCATGCTTTGACAATTAACTACCGAGTAATCTCCTTACATCTTTTATCCAACAATAATGTTCTTGATTGAGTAAGAGATTGACGTGATGTTTCACCGCTTGCGAGTAATAAATGTGGTGTACAACACACGCACTCTGACGCAGACCACACGAGTTGATGGACGTGATAAGAATAATTTGGATTTTACGCTACGAAACGATCAAGATCGATCACGCGCTTCGGTAGAGAAAGCTGACTTAAATCGAGCGTTGACATGAGTTGATAAAATAGTGTGCGATAGCGTGACGGACGAATATTATTTCGGGTGTGAGGATGCCGTTGATGACAGCATGGCCGCAATACACCAAATGAAACACGCATTAGCATTCTCAACGTTCACGATTCCTTTTTTTCAGATGAAGAAAGGGTGGGGGTTATTTGACGTAGCCAGACCCGATTGTCATCCATGCGATGTAAAACCAATGTGAAGAGCGGAAATTCGCTTTAAGTCCTTAACGCTATCCCGCTCGTGGCACTCGTCGAAACGTGCTGCACAATATGCGTAGCATAGCGATTTTCGGAATCACGTGAAGAAGACGTGTGGGGGAGGAGAGAAAATTCTTTTGAACTTTGCACACGTTCATGTTCCGGCGCAGATGGTTTTTCAATTACAAATTCACTTTCTAAACAAACAATTTTGTAGTAGAGATGTGGTAAACCATGCAATGTTGAAAGGAAAGGTGTTTGACACTGCTATAGAAATTCGGACGGTTGTTGAATGTCGATTGTATTCACGACACTACCGCATAAAATAATGTCGTGCAAAGAAACACATCGCTCCGACCACCGCAGGTTGACCGGTTCGAGATTGCGTGTATGTCGAATCATCGTGGGTCGCGCCATGCCACTGCCTCGATGTTGACCCTCACTCACCTCTCCCAGAACTTCGTCGTTGAGGATCTTCACGGTGGCTCGCGGCAAGGAGACGTACCTTCAGATGGACTGAAGAGACTCTTCCCGCTTAGCGTTTGGAAAAAGATAGAACGGAACGAAAGAAGTAAAAAAGTGAACATTGCGTAGTCATTATCGTTGTAATGCAATACTGTCATAGTGTCGAACAATACACACGTCATAATGTCGTACCACAATAGCAGGGGGAGCTCGTCGTTCTCCGTCATATTGATGTAATCTACAAAGGAAAATAAATTGAAAAAAATCCCATCGTCAGGAGGAAATCGAAATATGAACGTTTTGTTCTTCTCTCTCTGTACCTCTCCTGTAACGGATAAGAGCGCGACCCCCGTCTCTATATATGCGACGCTCTGAAAACGGAAAAAATTAAACGATAGAGAACAGATTGTAGGACAATGTTTTGGATATCTTAAAAGCACACTGTGGACTACATAACTTGCACCTTCTCCGCAGTCATCTCGGGATAGGGATGCGGTGCCATCACCTCCACTTCATCGACTGAGGACATCACCTCGCTCTCTTTCGTCACCTGGTGATTGTCTACCAGAACAGAGAAGACAGACAACGGGAGACGCGCGTGTGTGTAAGAGAGAGAACATGCGTTGTGTAAGACGTGAATACTACCTACCACGCTCCAGAACGAAGATTTCTCAAACTACGTCACTATTGTTGATGCCAGGAATTACCTCGCCATCTTCTAAAACAAACACACGTTTCAAAACTGAAATTCAAAAAAAAATTAATTATTTTATTAACAATTTTATAAAATTATTTATAAATTATAATTATATAGTATTGTCATATGTTGATGCAATCATACCATGCTCTAGGTTCAACTATGTCCCGGCAGACGGTCAACGGAAAAAAAACGAGCAAACATGTATAATGAAGAGAATGATGGTCAATGCAAAAAATTTGACAATTCTCTAAAGACAATGTGTGTTGCAAACGAATAACCAGACGTTTATTCAACATAGGACATAGGTAGGGGTTTGCTAGTCTATTGCACCTAGCTACTGAGGTTAAGAGAGTATTAAGATTCTTTTTAATGGACACACCTTGTTTCAAATAACATTCACATTTATTATAAACATAAATAGTACATATATCACTAATATTACAGATGCTGAATTACAAATATATGAAAATTTACAATAGTGAGGCTGTCAATTGTGAGTTGACAGCAGCTCCGTGAACACTTCTTCAACGAAGCTTATTATCCACAAATTAGCATAACCTTCTACGAGGCTGCAATTTGTATAAGTTTTAAGCAGAGTGACTACAGTGGTACATAGCAAATTTGAAGTATGACTTAAACAAGTACATACGAAGATTGACTGATATTCTCTGAGTTTTCAGAGAATGCCCCCCGATGTATTACCCCATTTTAAACAGTTTGAGTTCCTACATTGAACGCAGGTCTCGTAAATTACTACCTTTGTTTTAGCAAAGGATAGACAATAAATACTTGATAAATATCCACTACTCAGTAGAGGATAAATTTTAGAATAATAGAATTTGGAACCTCTATGAAAGAGGAAATAAGTAACAAGAAAAATATTTATGTGGCGCTCAAGATAATTGCACATAAATTTCCGTAGATACAGGGAAAATACTCAGAATCGTTCGTTCTCTTCCTGTTGACCTCGTCGCTGCGGCAGTCAAGTGGCCTGATAAGCGGCGTGGATCCAGCGTTGTAGTATCAGACTCGAGATGCTCATGGTTGAGGTCGGCCTGATAGTTGCCAACTGCTTCCGGCTGGTAACTCAAGTTCAACAGCAATGGTTATAGTGGACCAAATTGCTGAAACTTCATAATGTTAATAAAATATAAATATAATTAGACTGTACATGTCGTGCTTTGAATAGCAATAATTAACACAACACTTAAATGATCCCGAAGATCGGAGATCATTGCCCAAAAAATCTTTTATGCATATACAATGCATTAACACAACACTTCGAAGACAACACTCATCCCTGCAATAGGGAGTCTCGGCGAACTAACGACGTTTGACGACGTACCTCATGAGCGAGGCAGACTGGCGTTACGAGTGCGTAATGAGCGGCTGAAAACAGCCGTTTAAATAGGCAGTTCAAAGACTGCCTATATTGAACACGTTGCTTATCAATGTTCAAGGGGCTTAGATAATGTTCCATGGAACTTCAAGAAGAGTAGATTCTAGAAGGTTCCATCAGAGAGTTTATAGATTATCGATATATATCGATGAGTTGAGTACATCGACTTACATGAATGATATAAATTACCACTCGATTGGCGGTGGTTTGAAATGTTAGTACAGAGGAAAAATATAAATAACAATAATATAAACAAATAATTATTAACAATTCAGTGATTATTAATAATAATTTCTTACAAACATTTTGGTTTGTAACATACTGCGGGGGCCAACAGTTATGTTGGCTCAACATCTGATAAAGTTACTTGTTGATCAGTTAACAAGGGTGTTAGTTTAACAATCGGTCTTTTTATAATCCCTTTGTTAGTTTTCAGATTAACTACTCTGACTACTCCGTCGGGCCCGGGAAAGAGCTCTACTACACGTCCCATAGGCCACTGGAAAGTGGGGCAAAGATCCTTATGGATCATTACCTAGTCACCTACTTTGATATCAGTTTGCTGATAATGCCATTTATTTCTTAAATGCAAAGTATTCAAATATTCCCCCGTCCATCTCCTCCAAAACTCATACCTCATGCTCTCTATTTGCTCGTAGTGATTCTTTAGAGAACTGCCAAGAGGCGTTTTATTGAGATATGGGAGGGCCGTTATAGGAGAACCAATCAAAAAATGGCCCGGGGTAAGAGGAAGGAGGTCTCCAGGGTCGTTTGAGATGGGGCTCAATGGTCTGCTATTAAGTATCCCCTCTATGTCAGTTACGAAAGTTATAAGGTTTTCTAAAGTTAGTCGTTTTGATTTAAGTGTACGATTGAAGTGTATCTTTGCTGATCGCACAAAACGCTCCCAATTGCCACCGAAGTGTGGGGCGTAAGGAGGGATAAATTTCCAATTAATATTTTGTGTGAGACAAAATTGATTTATGTTGTTTCTTATGTAGGCTTTATCTAAACGCTGCTTGGCCATCATATAAGTGGAGGCGTTATCTGAATAGATAACGGTAGGTATGCCGCGCCTGGCGACGAAGCGTTTCAACGCCCCTAGAAATGTGTTGAGCCCTTGGTCAGAGACGACTTCCAAGTGAACTGCACGAGTAACCAGGCAAATGAAGACGATGACGTAAGCCTTGTCTAGGTCTGTCTTATCTACGAGAAGTCTGTTACGTCTTATCTTGATGGGACCGAAGTAATCGGTTCCGGTGTGTGTGAACGGCTTGGCAGGTTGTAATCGTTCAATTGGTAAAGTCGCCATTTGCTGTTTCATGGGATTTTTCAAACATCTAATGCAGTTTACGCAGGTGCGCGTGACACTGCGTATGGTTCGCAAACCATGTATGGGCCAAAATCTACTGCGAAGATGATACAATAGTGATTGGTTCGGTATATGTAAGTATTTTAAGTGCAAGGACATAATTAGCAATTTAGTAACAGTGTGCGTTTGATGCAAAATAATGGGATGTGTCTGGTCCCAAGACACCGGAGCTAATGCAATTCTACTTCCTACACGAATCAATCCGTCATCATGTAAAAATGGTGATAGTTTAAAGATCTTGCTAGAAGGATCAATAGGACGATTGTTTTGTAAGTCTCGTAGTTCGTCTTTAAAAGACGTTCGTTGCATATATTTTAGAAAAAGTAGTTCCGCCTGCTGGAGGTCCTTGATATTCAAGTAGGTGTCGGTGGGTATACGACTGCATTTGTTAAGAAATCTCAATACATATGCGATTATTCTGATTAACTTAGAATAGTTATTAGAGCGTGACATAATAGTTGGAAAGAAATCATCACTGCATTTTACTTCTTTAGTTTGTGCGTCTTTGGAAACAATGATGGTGGACGCGAATGGCTGTGGAAACTGAGGCCACTGTGAAGAATGCAAAGTGATGAAATCTGGTCCGTTCCACCATAATCGTGATTTAATTAAGTCTTTAGGCGCAATGTCACGTGTCATGATGTCTGCCTGGTTTAGCTCTGTAGGCACGTAATGCCATTGTTCGATGGAGGTAGATTGCAGTATTGATTTTATTCGATTCGATACAAATATATCTTTTAAAGGCTTATTTTGATGCAGCCAATGTATAACAATCATGGAGTCGGTCCAGAATTTAATCTCGCTATGTTTTATTTCATCAATTGCATGGCAAATTTTAATGGCTAAGTTAGTAGCGAGTAAGGCGGCAGATAATTCAAGTTTCGGTATGGTTAGTTTGTTTGGGTGTGCAATTCGAGTCTTGGAAGTCAAGAGGTTCGAACGTTGATTTTCAACTACATACGCTGCTGCCCCATAGCCACGGAGTGCAGCGTCAGCGAAAATGTGTAAAGTGTATTGGTTTCTAGTGTTAAACACGAAACGAGGGACTGAGAGTCCCGTAAGTACATTGAGACTATTGTAAAATCTATTCCAATCAATTGTGAACGTTTCGTTCAAATCGATGTCCCAGTCGTATTTGTTTATCCATAACGATTGTAGATAGGTTTTTGCAGTGAGTATGACAGGAGACAATAACCCGAGAGGATCGAACAACGAACAGATTTTGCTGGCAACGGATCTCTTAGTCCATATGTCTTGTTGTGAATTTTGGATTCTAAATTGGAACGAATCATCAACCACATTCCAGTAGATACCGAGCACTTTTAAATCTTGGTTAGAATCTAAGTGAAAATCAATTTCTGTCGACTTTTCCTGTTCTGATAAACTGGAGATAATTGTTTCGGAATTACTCGCCCATTTCCTTATCGGAAAGCAGCCTTTCGCGAGGAGTTCTGTTATCTGATGTCTTAACT
Source organism: Laupala kohalensis (assembly GCA_002313205.1). Classification (NCBI taxonomy): domain Eukaryota; kingdom Metazoa; phylum Arthropoda; class Insecta; order Orthoptera; family Trigonidiidae; genus Laupala; species Laupala kohalensis. The sequence continues at coordinate 151,909 of NNCF01132550.1, read as the reverse complement.
GATATGCCTCGGCAACTGTGTGTGCGCCGGTGCACAAGTCGTCTACATAAATTCCTGTTTTAATGCGCGAAGAAGCGAGTGGGAATGACTGACCTTCATCCTTGAGCAATTGTAATATGGTACGACAAGATAAGAATGCGCTCGGAGCGAGCCCGTAAGTTACAGTATTCAGTTTATATGTTTTAATTTTGTCCGTTGGTTGGCGTCTCCATAATATGCGTGTGAAATCTCTTTGATCTTTCGCTATGAGAATCTGTCTGTAGAATTTCTCTATATCCGCTGTGAGTGCTATCGGGAAGGTGCGAAATCTCATCATGACTTCATATAGGTCATTCTGGACTGTTGGACCGGTATGAAGTTGTTCGTTTATTGAAAGAGTACCTGGCAATGAGGAGCTCCCATCGAAAACCACTCGTAACTTAGTGGTGGTACTAGCCTGTTTTAACACGTAATGGTGCGGAATGTAGTTTGTATCGCGAGTGTTTAAATTGTTGGTGGTTTCAGTCATGTGATTTAGTTCTATGTATGTCGCCATGAATTGCGAATACTCTTCCCCGCATTCGGGATGATTATATAATTTACGCTCGATCGAGTATAGTCTTTTGAGCGCTGCGTTTCTGTTGTTCGTAAAAGTTGGTTTGGATTTAAAGGGCATACGGACTACATATCTGCCATCATGATTACGTAATGTAGTTTGAGTGTATAAACTCTCACAAAAATCTTCCGCTTCAGTTATATTTTGAGTGATTTCATTATTTATGTGCTCTGTTTCCCAAAATCTACAAATACTGTTGTTAAGAATTTGTTGTTCGCAAGAAATGTGGTTAACTCGAGGAGTTGTGTTAAAGGGTAGGGATGTAATAATTATATACCCCAATTTGGTTTCATGTAATCTGAGCTTCAAATTCGATTTGGTATTGATCTCAAAGTTCTGATTTAATAACATATCCCAGAAGGGTTGTGACCCTAGCAGCACATCAATGTTTCCTGGTTGGTCGAAAGTTCTGTCTGCCAAGGGGCAATTGCTAGGTATTTCACATTTACGAATGTGTATTTTGGCTGAGGGAATTTGCGAAGCTATTTCAGGAACTATTAGACATGAGACGTTGAATGTGTATCCCTGATTTAGAGTGTCATGAATGGTTAGATTTGTGGTAGAAAACACGTTGGACGTAGTCCCGCAGACTCCTTTTATTGAAACCGAAGTTTTCTTGGTTTTTAAATTTAACGTATCAACTACTTTCTGTGTTATCAGTGAGTGCGTTGAACCGCAATCCAACAGTGCTCGACACTGTGTTTGCTTGCCTGCGCTAGAAATGTTTATTAATGCGGTGGCCAGTGACGCGTGAGGAAGCTCTCTGGCCACGGCCGCCTTGACTATAGCTTCCTGTGTTGTAGCCTCGTCAATGGGAGGAGGTTGTACGACAACCACAGGAGTGGGAGTGTTTTCCTTCGTTCTATGTAATAAAGTATTGTGCTTTTTCCCACATAACTTGCATGAATTAAAAGACTGACAGGTTGAAGTATTATGACTGTCTCGAAAGCAGTTTAAACAAAGTTTCTTACTAACAACAAAATTGTACCGATCCTGAACATTAAGCTTATTGAAATATGGGCAGTGGAACAAATAGTGCGATTGATTGCACTTCGTACAAACTGGTTTCTTATTGAATGTTTGTGATTGGTGTACTTGTGCACTGAATTGTCGCTTATTCCTACTGATGTTAGTACTTGCAAGTTGCTTAGTAATTTGCCTTACTGGATCGCGTATTGATGCCGTAAGTGCTTGCGCTTGTCTCTCTAGAAAATCTATGAGTCCGTTATATGTAGGCAGGGAAGTGGTGTGACAAGTTTCCTCATAGTGTTTGAGGGTAGCCGTATCTAGTTTTGACGTGATGTGAAACACCAAAATGGTGTCCCACGATGAGACGTCAATATTTAAAGATTTTAGTGAACGAATTGAATTTTGAAAGTGATCAATCAATGATCTGAGCTCGTGAAACGATTCCCTTTGAATTTTTTGGTATTCAACGAAGGAACGAATGGCAATGTGAGCCATTACTCGCGGATTACAGTATCGTTTCGCAAGGACGTTCCAGGCTACCTGGTAATTCTCGTTTACTAGTTCGAGTGATGCTATTAAGTTGTGGGCTGGGTGCTCGATGTGAGTTTTTAGATATTGAAGTTTTTGTACATTCGTAAGCTCGTCGTGTTGGTTTATAATCGATTCAAAAAGTTCTCTGAAGGAGACCCATTTTAGTATATCACCCGAAAACTTAGGCAGAATCATTCTAGGTAACTGTGAGGCGAACGACCTATTTACAAAAGAAGTGTCGTGTGAGTCATTATGAGTAGAACGTGGTGCGAGCGACTGTCGAGTTAATCTTTTTAAAATGTCTCCCACCCGTCCTATCAGCTTATAGTAGTTTCGCTCGAACTCAAGTCTTTCCTTATCGTTGCAAATGCCTGTCGCAGTTTCCAACGAGTCTTGGAACTTTTCATGATCCTTATAGATATTGTCGAGCGTATTTTTTAATTTGTTTAGCGAGTCCGGTTTGTCTTCGTCCTCGTTAAAATTGTCGACGTGCGTCCTACATCTTGTCAATTTAGATTTAGTAGTAGCAATTTGTCTTTTAAATAACTTTACGTCCTCCTCAGTCATTTTGAAATACAGGGAATGAACTATATAAGGAAGAAATATAGGAATAGACTATCTCACCGATTGAAGAGATGAGTTGAGTTGTGGAGATGATGAAAGCTGTGAAATACACAAATCAATTAGTATACAATTTAAATAGCAGAAATGTGAATATAAATAAAAACAAGGTGATCCTGGTCACGGCACCATAAATACGTATATTCTATGTTGCAAACGAATAACCAGACGTTTATTCAACATAGGACATAGGTAGGGGTTTGCTAGTCTATTGCACCTAGCTACTGAGGTTAAGAGAGTATTAAGATTCTTTTTAATGGACACACCTTGTTTCAAATAACATTCACATTTATTATAAACATAAATAGTACATATATCACTAATATTACAGATGCTGAATTACAAATATATGAAAATTTACAATAGTGAGGCTGTCAATTGTGAGTTGACAGCAGCTCCGTGAACACTTCTTCAACGAAGCTTATTATCCACAAATTAGCATAACCTTCTACGAGGCTGCAATTTGTATAAGTTTTAAGCAGAGTGACTACAGTGGTACATAGCAAATTTGAAGTATGACTTAAACAAGTACATACGAAGATTGACTGATATTCTCTGAGTTTTCAGAGAATGCCCCCCGATGTATTACCCCATTTTAAACAGTTTGAGTTCCTACATTGAACGCAGGTCTCGTAAATTACTACCTTTGTTTTAGCAAAGGATAGACAATAAATACTTGATAAATATCCACTACTCAGTAGAGGATAAATTTTAGAATAATAGAATTTGGAACCTCTATGAAAGAGGAAATAAGTAACAAGAAAAATATTTATGTGGCGCTCAAGATAATTGCACATAAATTTCCGTAGATACAGGGAAAATACTCAGAATCGTTCGTTCTCTTCCTGTTGACCTCGTCGCTGCGGCAGTCAAGTGGCCTGATAAGCGGCGTGGATCCAGCGTTGTAGTATCAGACTCGAGATGCTCATGGTTGAGGTCGGCCTGATAGTTGCCAACTGCTTCCGGCTGGTAACTCAAGTTCAACAGCAATGGTTATAGTGGACCAAATTGCTGAAACTTCATAATGTTAATAAAATATAAATATAATTAGACTGTACATGTCGTGCTTTGAATAGCAATAATTAACACAACACTTAAATGATCCCGAAGATCGGAGATCATTGCCCAAAAAATCTTTTATGCATATACAATGCATTAACACAACACTTCGAAGACAACACTCATCCCTGCAATAGGGAGTCTCGGCGAACTAACGACGTTTGACGACGTACCTCATGAGCGAGGCAGACTGGCGTTACGAGTGCGTAATGAGCGGCTGAAAACAGCCGTTTAAATAGGCAGTTCAAAGACTGCCTATATTGAACACGTTGCTTATCAATGTTCAAGGGGCTTAGATAATGTTCCATGGAACTTCAAGAAGAGTAGATTCTAGAAGGTTCCATCAGAGAGTTTACAGATTATCGATATATATCGATGAGTTGAGTATATCGACTTACATGAATGATATAAATTACCACTCGATTGGCGGTGGTTTGAAATGTTAGTACAGAGGAAAAATATAAATAACAATAATATAAACAAATAATTATTAACAATTCAGTGATTATTAATAATAATTTCTTACAAACATTTTGGTTTGTAACAATGTGAAAGCTATAGAATATCACCGTATTTTATTCGCACTGAGTAAAAATGAAACACCAACATGCACATCCAACTTCGGATCGCCATACCCCACCGCCTCGTCCAACGCTGCTTAATTGTCTAAAAGAATAAGTTACAAACGAATAGCCATTCGTTCCAACATAGGAGAGGATATGGGGGACTTGTATATTTCAACAAGCATCAAAGATTAATGGTTAAAGGCGGATTCTTGTAAGCACGCATCAGATTCACAAAAAAGCACATTTATTACATTTAAATAAATACAAATATACATTAAGTTTCCTTGTAGCTACATAAACAGAATAACATTAATGTTCCCCCCGCTTACAATATTATTAGTTGTGTGTGCAACTAATTCCCCGAAATATCAAATTATGCAGAATTACATAAAGAAATCACTACCTTGAAGTACAAACGAGTTTTCGTTTGTACAAAGACATACCCATTAAATCCTCTCCCAAAATATTAAGCAGAATTATTATAATGGATTTTAATGAAAGTTGAAATATGACCACTCATGGTTCATATGCTGGGAATAAGTCCCGATTGAGGAACGAGTTTTCGTTCCCTGACCCCCCAAATAAGGAAAAATAAATATATTGTGTGTAGTAACTAAGGACATGAATAAAAAAATACTACACACGTATACTTGGAATTAGAATTGTAAATAACTCGTAAGTTATAATAAATTGTTTAAAAATAAACAATCGTTAACTCTCAGATCGTGAGATTTGAGTGAGTTAACAGAAAATACAGACATTTTCATGTTTGTTGAGTGCGCCATGATTACAACATCTCATGGTCTTGTAAATGAAGGTTGTTGTCTCCATGTGGCAGCGGTGACTGGTGTCTGGAGAGCTGACGACGGCAGAAGTGTTGATATTTTAAGATGAACTGAAACTTAGAGAACGATGTGAATAAATGTGTTCAACATCTCGATGATTGTTTCAGGTCGCGTTGCCATGAGTAGAGTTATGCAGCAGTGGAGTAATTTTGTAAGTTACTCTCCAAAAAATATTGATACTTGAAGTGTTGTTTAACCCAGTGGCATAATGCCACTCTGGTATATGTCGGTTTAAGAGCGGACGAACGATCATAGTGACAGCATGTCACTCATGTCAAAGACTGCGGCATGATGTGGGTTGAACGTTGCCGTATATATAGTGAATGCACAGAATGTCTATCTTGAGCACGCTCACAAAGGATGTTTCACAGAACATCAATCTTCCTCACGGTACTTCTAACTTCCTAAGAATGTTTATTTATGCAAAGAATGTTTATATACTCATGGAATAATTATGTACTCAGAGAATAATTATATACTCAAAGTACTAGTAATTTGAATGTTCATAATGCAAGTGTATACAAGTACGAGCTTTTAGTTCGTAAGACGTCGGTTGATGAATATAAATGATTTACGAGCTTTTCGTTCGTAACAGCAGAAAAAAACATGCGTTTGATACAGAATGCAATTACACCATGCTATGTCTTGGCTGACTGTCAACAGAAAACATTTTAGATAATGAGAAGATGTGATGTTCAATGCAAAAATTTGACCACCTCTAAGGACACTGGAATCTATAGGATGTCACTGAGTAAATATGAAACAACAGTATCGGTTCGGCGTTGGGGGTATACCCCACCACCTCCTCCAACACTTCGTAAGGTTCTAAAAGCAGAAGAATAACATGCGTTTGAAGCATTGGATGATGGGAGTGAACGAGAAAACGTTGAAAGAAAACTCATCTCCCACTATCCGCCAGCCCTGACCGTCTTAATTCGCGGCGTACGATACCGTACTACCGTATCTATCCATCTTGAAAACTTACAAAGCACTGATCTAAGCGATCTGCAATAAATTTTCATACGCACATCCTTCGTTCACACGTGAGTTGGCTTGCATGTGGCACGCGTATATAAACCCGAGCAGATATACAGCGCAGCACATAGTCCTGCGACTGCGTGCAGCGAGTGAAGAGAACGTATTTTCTACTCGCCAACATCTACTCGCACGCTGGCCACCGTGGACAATCGAGAAAATTCACAATCGACGTAAGTAGTGATCTTAGTGCATTATATTCTGACGGTAAACAGCAAGATGGTGGTCTGCATCGTCACATGTTGGGGTTGAATCACGTCTTAGGGAAAAATCGTTCATTTTTATATGCATTGCGTTGCATTTTACATTAAACTGATGGTGGTTGTGTGCGTGAGTTCGAGCGAAGAAGAGATGGATTCTCCCGCATCCCCTCCTCCTCATCCTCCTTCACCACCCCCTTCGATAATTGCAAGAGTAATGGATCACTTTGAAATTAAGGACAAAGAACTTGAGAGCACATTAAGAGGAGTGAACACGAAAAATATTGTGTATGTTTAATTTTTTCGATACATAACGTGCAATGATAAAAAGAGTCGTTTGTAATGATACATTTGATTCGACATAGATTTCGAGAATTTAAGAAGAACAGGGGAAGGAGAATAAATCGAAAGAGGGCGGTTGCTTCGTCTTTGAGTATGGGTTTGGTGGTTCCTTTCACACAGGAACCACCGTGGAAAAGAATGCTACGTTCGCAGCAGACTGTGTACGTGGATCAGGAAATTTTTTCGCGTGTTGCGGTATCAGTAGAGCGATGAATATATTCCTTTTTTGTTTCATTCAGACTGCAAGACGAAGCATCGCATGCGGAGTTAGAGAATGTTACAGACGAAGAAGAAGAGTGCGGAATATTGAAGTGTGTACACGCAATTCTTTTATTAGTATATAATCATATGTACATTCTACTTGCCTTTTAACACACGGATTCTATCTGCAGACAATTGAAACAAGATGTCATGACATATAACGATGTACTTGTTAAACTTGTGGAACTGCCCAGAGGTAAATGTTTTAAACCGCTAAATGGGAAACTGTTGGATAAAAAGTTTCGAAAAAAATAATTCTCTTGAGGCAGACAACTACAAATTTTTCCTATTGCAAAAGCAAGCAGTTTGTTTTCTATAGACTATTTTATTTAAAAATGTGTGACATTTCATCTATCGTTTTGTTTCTTTGTTTTATCTCTGGAAATAAGGTCTTGAAAACACAGGAGGATGTCGACAGATTCGTTCGATTGAAGCGAACTGTGCGATGTATGGATGACGCCTATAATATGATTGTCACGTGTGTTGATGGAAAATGATACACTCCGTGATTGGTTTTCTTTATTTCCTCAAGTATTCATGTAATCTTGTTTGCAAATATACACCAACAATGTAATCTCTACTCATTGTGTTTTCTATATGTGTGTTTGTGTGTGGGAAGGAGAAGGGGGAAGTATAATGAGAAAGAACATGATTGTACTATAGATTATTTTTATTGTAAAAAAATTGTTTCATTCGAGCAGTGTTAGATGAATTCCACGTTTCAAACATTTCTACATGCATTGATTTCTACAATCGGTGACGCGTTGATTGACGCATAACAAAATTTACAACTTCCTTGTTTTCCTCGATACAATTAGCGATACATGGATTAAAGAATAGCAAGTTTCACTCCCTCCATAAACCATTTTGCATAGTCTTGTGTGCGTTGGGGTGGAGAGAGAAAGATCTGTCGTCTTCCTCTCTTTGTACCCCCACACACCTTCCTCCTCCTACTCCTCTTCTTTTTCATACCGCAATGACGACACAGCCTCATCCTCCTCCTCGTCCTGTTTCTCTCGTGTCCAATACCTCTTCTTGTCCCTCCCCCTCCTCGTCCTACTCCTGCAGCACTTCACGGAGTGACATGATCTATCCTCTGACTCGATCACAACACCACTGTCACACGATGACGGGCGCGTCTTTAGTTATATTTGGTGGCAAGTCCAGCCACGGGGACATAGTTGCAGGTGCGCGCATATAGAATCAGACAATAGGCGGATGTTTTCGCTGGGATATTTGTCTCTGTTTCAAACTCGATTTTGATGTCCACACTCGAGCCGATGGTGGGTTCCTCAAGCTTTGTACAATCAAACACGATAAACGGATTCATCAGGTGATAGGCTACCTCTGTCACGGCAAAAAGAGGTTCACTATTATAGTAGCCTTTCTCAAAATCCTTAAAGAGGTTGTACGTTTCGAGTGAGAGGATGGTATCACCCACCTTCGCTGGTTATGTGTCCATACGTAGTTTGTTGTAGGGGAGGCGGGTATCGTTTAAAAATAACGATGATGTGCGCACATCACTGTGATCGAATTCACCCGCATTTTTCTTTAAATTAACGCGTTTGTCTTCTTGCAATGCGAAAATGACGTAGAGTAATAGTTCCTTAGAGGAAGAACTCTTCACCGTCTACACACACTTTGTTGATTGGATGAGGGACGGCAGTTCATAGAGTTTCCACTTGATGAATGAAATCGGGATTTGCTTACCCAACCTCACGACTTCCGAGAAATAGAGTGTACTCGCTCGATACAACTTGAAATGTGGCGTGTGGCATGCGCCATGTGATGCGATCGATTTGTATGACACTCAGTGATGCTCCTGCTGCTTCCGTCGAGTACAGACAGTCGGTATCCGTCATCGAGGATACCAAGATAAATTCTTGGGAAACGCCGTAAACATTTCGCGTATGATCTTCCGAAAATCCCATCAACAGTTTGAGCGGTATCCACGCCGCGAATCGTTCATCCCATTTAATGAGTGAAAAGAGCTTCTCGCCTCGCACAGCTATATCACTTCACCCTGCAAAATGATACTGAAGACGTTCCTCGACGGAGAGCCAAAGCACATTCTTGATGGTGGTGGCAATACCCGGCAGTCGTGTACATACTACTGCCCCTCCCTTCTATTCCTCCTCCTCCCATATCACTTTTTCTTCTTCGTATTTTCAACTTTTCGCAGAACCTTATACCCCAAACCACGTAACACACATCTGCTCTTCTGCGTCAAAGTGACGGGAGTGCAAAGCATACTGTGATGTCGACGTAAAAGTGGTTTTCTTTTATGCACGGTTTTGGTCTTAGAAGCAGGAGGCATGAGAAGTGTGTTCCGTCCTGAAAGCGTGTGAGCAACCCGTTCGCACCCTCCAAACGAGTGGTACTGTCGTCGATATAACGCGTTGTCTCGCGTTGTCCCACCACGTGTTGCACTGTTTCTTCGACAATAGCAACGGGTGGGTTTCCATGTGAAATTGATGGAGGGTGTGCGCCTTTTTAGCTATTGATAAATCCGCTCTAGATAATATTACAGTTGATAAAGATGTTGAAACAGTCTGTTAAATTCACATTCTTTTCGAAGTGTGATAGATGGTGCAAGACTGGTGAAGAAACCGAGGAGTTGACTGATGGAATTTGCAGCGTTACAATGGATGCGGAACAATGTTTTCACGAGGCACTTGTGTGTGGGTGTATCCGTTTGAATATCGAATAATTTTTTTTTACTGCGAAATTCCGAGAGAAACTGATTACGTAGTTTATTTTTGATGAAGTATGCAATATCGTCAACGGTATACGTACCGACAGGAATGGTTATAAAGTAATCTTTATTCTATGAGACGTTCTCGTAGGAAAATAGACTGCAATCGTCCAACACGTTTAAAACTGTTCTTGGTTTGCAGACGTAATAGCGCGTGTTCATACAATCCGTCTAACACGATGGGTGGTGTGTAACGCACCGTCACCACGGGAACAGTACCATAGATGGTGAGCGTTCGATTCATTGCCTCGATCTATGACACAATTCCCTTTTGCAATCGTAATATAGGAATTGCAGACAGTGACTACCGTAATTTTTGGTATTAAAGTCTTGTATTTATGTTGTGTTGTAGGTGAGAGTTATCTTCTCTGATGACATGGACGAGAAATTCGGGTGAAGGGTTGATGCCGAAGGAGTCAAAATAGCACACGTGCGAGGCGTCGGAAGGAGTCAAAATAGCACACGTGCGAGGCGTCGGAAGGAGTCAAAATAGCACACGTGCGAGGCGTCGGAAGGAGTCAAAATAG
>NNCF01132550.1:111368-141485 GCA_002313205.1 Laupala kohalensis | reverse complement strand
ATATACACACATATATATATATATATATATATATATATATATATATATATATATATATATATATATATAAACTGTGAGAGACGAAATAAAAAGTATACACACAGTGTGCAAAGCGAGGACTGCTCGGAATTTAACAGTGTGTAATATAATAAAATCACATTATGGGAATTAATGTTATACAACAAAATTTGTAGGGGAGCGTAGAAGGAAGGTTGATCTGGTAAAGTATATGACATATCAAAGCACAGATATATGTCTTGTACAAGAACTATATTTGAAATTCGGAAAACTGCTAGGTGGCGAGGGGAGTCAAAATGATTTTCCTGCAAGGAGAGAAGACACAGTTCTAATTTGCAACACACTCATTGAAGTTTCGGAAATTATAGAGTACATCCCTATTTCCCGCACATATAGTGTAGTGTAGCACAATTAAGCTCATACATAACGAACTAAAACTTAGCCAACATCAACGACAGTCTCCTGCACTGGAGTGGATTATACAGAAGTGTTTCCATTATGGCTATACAGGTGTTGTTGAGTGTCCTCCCGATTGATTTGGAAGTAGATCAGCATGTACTGAGATATAAGGTGCGACAGGGAGAATAAAATTGTATTGATGGAAAAACCATATCTGAGAAGGATAAGGGAAAGTCAAAGGACGCGAACTCGAAAAATGTTGGATTATACGATTGATCCAGGCAAAGATCGGACGAAATACACATAAATTTATAAAACAAGTAACCGAAAATAGTTCAATCCATCACATTTGGCGTATGAAATACTTACGGGACATGTCTGTTTCAACAGTTATAGGGTAAAAAGTAATTTAAGGGAGGACAACCAATGCATTTGCAGACGAGGGGTAGATGGCATAAATCACGTGTTACGTGAATGTGAATTGACGGATGAAGAACGAATAGAATGGTACGGAACACTAAAGAAGAAGGGAATTTATGGTAATGACTGGTATGAGTACATAAGTACAAAGGAAGCTTTCAACGATTTCCAGGAATATGTGCATCAGGAGATGACGATACCGGAGGTCTTAAGAACTAGATAGTGAACGTTCAGATAAGAGTCGACGAACCGCAGGTAGTGGTCTGCCGGCCGAGATACTGGGAAAACAATAATTAAAATAAAAAATAGAGTAATATCCCCGGATCATGTTCTACGTACCTGAGGAAGACTGGACACCGAAACTGCCTTTTCTCATGCGTGAGTGCCTTTTATTTTCCTTCTCTATTTTTCATTAACTTTAACAATTTTGTGATCCAATACACACTTTTAGATGCAACACATTACATTTAGATAGTAAGGCAAAATTGGTCCCATGAAATCAGTTCATATCCAATACCGGAAGTAAATGCATGCAAACATTTGGGTATCATGTTTAAGAATAACTTGGAGTGGTCTGGTCAGGTTAACAGCGTTGCACAAAAAGCTTGGAAGTCTCTAAATTTCATTAAACGAATTTTAAATAAAAGCAGTAATCCGACAACAAAAGAGCTAGCATACAAAACCCATGTTCGGGCTCTAGTGGAATATGCCTCGGCAGGATGGGATCCTTATGGAAAATAACAAATAGAAGAATTAGAAAAAATTCAGAAAAAAGCGATTAAATTCATAAACACGGGTAAAAATGCTAATAATTGTACAAAAATAGAACCTCTCCAAATTCGTAGAAAAAGTGCGCGCCTTGGATGTTTGTTCAGTACACTTAAAAACGAACCAGCGTGGCGAAATGTCAGAGAGCGTTTAGAAAAACCGACTAGATTGGGTAGGCAAGATTACTGTTTCAAAATTCGTGAAAGAAAACAAGAACAGACGTAGAAAAATACTCGTTTCTCAATGGATCAATCAACTGGAATAATTTGCCTGCGGTTGTCGTGGGAGTGCTATCGGGCTCAGCAACCTCTCTAAATTCAAAACGTTCTAAGAAAAGGGAAAAAGACAAATTAAATGGATTAGGCAGGTCGGGAAGAATGGATACGTTAGTGTAGATGGGAAGCTAGTGGAGTAATAGTGGGTAGTGAAGTGAAGTGATACGAGGGAAATAAATGATTTAGAAAAGGTGGGAATGGAAATGTGAAGTGAAGAGCACGAAAGGGGTAAAGCGAGTGTTTGGGTCATCAGTGAAATAATATGTGCAGTAAGTTTTTTAATCAATTATTTAGATGTTTTAGGGTAAAACGTTTTATATATTTAATACTTTAATATTAGTTGAATCATATAGTTTAATCATTTATTTACCAATTTTTTAGTTCAGTTCTCTGTGATATGTATTTTTGTATTGTATTTTCTTATATACTGCCACCGGGTAAGATCTGCTCAATTGCAGTAAATAAATAAAAATAAAAAAATAAAAATATATTAACACACAATGTCGTAAAGTGAGCAGCACGTAGCTCGTGCGTCAAGCAGCAGACGACAGCGACCTTGACAGAGGGTAGACTAAGCGGAACCACTATATAAAACGAAAAAAGAGCAATAGCTCGCGAAGGGAATCACTGGACGACGGGCATCAGCGTACTCTATGGTTTGGAACCTGGAGTATGCTCGGCTGTAACCCCTAAACTCCTTTCATCCTCCATGGCTTGGGGCTTATGTGAATGCTCGGTTTTGATCCCGACTCCCCTCAACGAGAACCTTTCTTACGCTGCACTTGATACCCGTCCGCCAAAAAGCGATGGTTCGCCCAGAGCTACAGCTCTCGCTGCATACCTTCCACGGTCTCTGCCGCTGTTTGTGTTCAAAGATGTAAGATTAGCAACAGAATTAAAATAATTGCCATGACTAGGTGGTTTGACTGCTTGAGACTCATTGTCTTCCTTATCGCTAGGTCTCTATGTTAGTTTAGAATTACTCGTCAGAATGTTCTCCAAAACTCTTGAAAACAACTGGTGCCTAAGCTCGGGGTTCAAATGAAAACTAAGTATTGTCTTCAAGACAACAACATATATAGTATCATTTAAGACTTTGGAGACCTAAACGAACGCTAAGTGATAAAATCAATGACGAGAGTATTTATTTACTTGTTGGTAAGTTTTTAGGTCAAAAATCGTGTGTTGAGAACAAAGGGCGAGCTTTAGACTTCATTGAACTTGAAAACTTGTAACAACCTCTTGTTCCGAATCATTATCCAACAGAGCATTCACAATGTAAGGAAGATTTCTTAGGATCCAGTGAAAGAGAAATTCGTAACCAATTACCAGAGCTATGTGAAACAAGCGAAGGAAAATTATTCCGAAGCAACGTTGAGTTATGCAATACTTTAGATGAAAATTATCAGGTCATACCATAACCGTTGCGGAGTAATGACATCTTCTTTGTGACCCCAGAGATAGTGAACTGAATGAGATTCAGTGAGATAATTGTACATATGAATTAGAAGTAGCGCCTCCGATTGTAAAAAGTATGAAAGTTAATAGTATGTATGAAGATAAGAAGTCTCCTTCTGTCGACGTCCGGGGAAATCAGGTCACAGTAGTAGGGAGCCGAAATCTTAGTAATGTACGATGTAATCTATTGGAGAAAGGGTTTACTCGAGACGCGATTTCGTACAGACTACACAGTACTTGTGTAAATGAGTTATGTGAAGTGAATGTTCCCGCTAGTACAGGTTTTCAGGAGTGGTCGAACAAAATTCTGTAAGCGAATCGGATATTCAGCACAAAGCTACGCAGAGCATCTCTCAGTTACGAAGTCCGACAGGATTTTGGGAGTAAGCAACGCAGGAAAGAAAGTAGTGAGAAACGAGGCGTCACGCACTAGTCCGTATTAACTAGTAAAGTAAAAGTAGAACCTAGTTCGTTACTCAAGATTAATTTACCTACGGGTTCTGAGATTTTGTTAGAAAGTATTTTCGGAGGAAGGCATAATACCAACACTTTGAAAATGATGACTCAGTTTTTGTTGTATTTTGTAACGATTCAAAACACGTTAGACTGTCGAAAAAGATGTAATAATACCTCACTTTCATGTAAACTCTTCAGATGATATCTGCATTAACAGTACAGAAAGTGACTCGCTTGTATGGTCGGAACTGTCAGAAGAACCTGTCTTATTGAATTTCATTTATTTTGAGAAAATTCCTATAGAAATCAAAGACAAGTTCGTGGATTTAATTCTGCAATATTCAGAAGTATTTGCTTTCGGAGAAAAAAGACTTGGTTGCACTAATACAATAAAACATTTACTAGAGGTGGGAGATGCGAAGCCAATTAAGAAACCACCATATCGAGTGCCAGAAGCTCAGAGAGAAATATTAGACTCTGCTGTCACGAATATGTTAAATCAGGGTGTAATATCACCTAGTACCAACTCATGGTCATTGAGTATAATCCTTGTTAAGAAAAAATCTGAAGCAGGCGAACCAGTAAAATATAAGCCATGCATTGATTTTAGAGCGTTAAACTGTATAACTAAAAAGAATTCTTTCCGTTATCGAACTTAGACAAAGTTTTCGACCAACTAGGTGACGCTAAGTGTTTGTCATCTTTAGATTTATATAATGGTTACTGGCAAGTAGAAATGGAGGAAAGTAGTAAATCATTAACAGCTTTCAGCACCCCTATGGGACAATACGGATGTAATAGACTTCCATTTGGCTTGGCTAGTGCCCCCGCGATTTTTATGAGACTTTTGTCCATTGTAATGAATAACCTTATCAATAAAGGATGTATTGTGTATTTAGACGTTGTACTGTGTTTCGATACGTCTTTAAAAACCCATCTAGAAGGACTTGAAGAAATCTTTTCTCGATTACGAGCAGCAAATTTAAAATTGAATCCTGAAAAATGTCACTTTTTCAAGAAAGACGTAAGTTTGTTGGACACGTTCTATCTGAAAAAGGTTTAGAGCCTGATGAAGATAAAATCGTTGCTATAAAATATTTTCCAGTTCCTCTAACTGTTAAGCAAGTTCAGGCATTATCCATTTCGTACTGTTATCCATTTATTATTCAAAACAAATTGTAGATATTTATGCAATAAAAATTCGAGATTAATATAACAAAGGTATTAAAGACATTCGCGTTCAAGATAAAATGCGCCACTACCCGGAGGAAAACCGGAAAACTGGAGAAGTAGATAGTAAGTAGCACAAGTAGGCTTGTTTTTCATACCAAGTGNCACATCTAGATGTGTATAAGAGACAGTGCATATACCACAGACATCTTGCAATAAATGAAATCGAAAAACAAGCTGACATTTTTAATAACTTAACAAATAGCTTAGCTAATAAATTAAATAATTCTCATAATTTTTTGAATGTTGTTGTAGAATTAAAAGCAATTTCAAACCAACATAGTCCATTTAAAGAATTAAATTTATGATTTTAAATCTTTTACTAAAGTAAGATATAGGAGATGTTTTATAGGTGTAATAGGACACATATTACATTTAATTGCGGCGACTGATGAACAAATTTGGAATTTAGAAAATAAAATAAATACGCACTAAATAAGATTCGATACGCAAAACGCACAAACTCGAAATATTCTTTTATATCAAATGTCTTGCATACACTGGCTAGACATGACAGTATACTTTCAAGTGCACTAAAGACACTGCAAAGTTCTGGAAAAAGCATGAACAAAGATCACAGTGCTCTCCAATTGATTTAAATGAACGAAGAATTGGGGTATATTTGCGGAGCTTTACAGAGCGCGTTTTTTGCCCTTACGAGCCACACCGAATCTCTGTCTGAAATTCTTGCGTAAATAAGCAAGAAATTGATGATCGCATAATTAGGTAAATTAACTCCTTCCCTACTCCCCGTCAATGCCTTATCCGCTGTCATAGAGAATACAACGGTTCAACTGAGCGGAGAAATGTCCTTTACATCTCAGCAGACATTAGCATTGTACGAGTCGGCAGGCGTCCAGGTGATAGCCACGCAAGATTATAGCGTTGTAGTTGTACTTATTATATGTAAATCAGTTTATTATATGTAAATTACTTATTACTATTATTGTCTTCCACGTGGCCATAGAAATTTTTGTAACTGCTTTTTATGACAATATAGTTTATTACTTTCTATGGTAAGGGAGGAGGCGTCTCATGTGTTCAACGTTAAACCATTGCCCTTGGACCTGTCAGAGCTTAGCAAGAGCATTTAAAAATCCGACTCTCCTTACCTTGCAGTCAATCCACAAAAAAAAATTCCTCCTCCTCCCAATTGATTTTTCCAGTAAATGTTCCAGACATAAAACCATCCTTTGCCCACCAATATTTCCTATTTTAACTAATAGTAGCATCTCATGTACTACGGCTGCATACTTAAACAACTCTGAAACGATCTGAAAGTTCTGCCAAATTCTTGTGGCTAAGTCACCATACGAAGTGTTTTTTTAAGGAGGAAGACCAGGAAAGTGGTATTTTAGTGTCAATGAAAATACTGTGATAATTATATGTAATAAAAAATACGTCATTTTTCAAATTATGAGGAGTCATTTTTTTTGTTGCCCCCGAGTAGCGAAGCTCAAACCAGAATGCATCAGTTGCCGACCACGAATATGTGGCGTCATCGCCACCCACGCAGACACCACCCCGGCTGCTACGCGTTCGTACTTTCTGTGGCTGTCCTTAAGTGCCCGCCTGGCTGGAGGCGGCGGACAAAACAAGGGCAGCGAAGGCGGAGGACATCCACTCTCCAGTCAGTTCTCGCCTCGTCGCCCGTCTGTGCACACGCGCCTTTGTAGCACGCATTGCGAAATGCGAATAAATTAGATTATTATCATGTGGCAGTGTTTGAGTTACATCCCACTCCCAGAAATATATAGTCATTTCGAAGTATCAATACCCACAGTAGAACATTTGAATTACGACAATCGTGTTATTGAATCCATATTCAAGCAATTATTAAATGTTGATAAAATTTTAGTAAAATTAAATAGATAGAATACGCATGAAATATCAGTTATTTCCTTATCAGAATTGGAAACCAATTTCAAAGTTTGATCTCCACTTCAAAATAGTATTGGAAATATGCATTATGCTGGAATAGGAACTATAACAATAATAGCTGTAATAATCATGGTAATAATGCTTGTGTGGATCTACAAAACTGTAAAAGACTGAAGTCACGTTCAAGGCAAGACAGTGAAAATCAAAACAATGTAATCAGTAATTCAGAACCAAACTAAAGTGAGGGAGGCGCCATTGTTTCGTCCATTATAAACTTTAGAAGAAAATTGTCATTTTGTTTCAATGTTATAACCGTAATTTCAAATATATATTTTTATTTCTTCTTAAATATGTAGGATGTATTATTGGGTTGAACAGGGAACAACAATTCCTTATAGCACTATGTATTGGTTTTATATAATTAAGTTTGTTTTTGATAATGCATTATTGTTTTATAAGAATTATGTTTATTGTATTGTTATGTAATAACGCAGAACAATCGTAAATGTAAGAGGAGTATTTGTTAGCATGTTTTATTTTTATCCGTTACCTTTAATTTCAATTTTTTTATTAACTCCTTTTTAAATATATGAAATATATGTATGTGTTTGTTTTTAAATATATGTCTTGCTGCATTTAACAAGGAACGGCAATACCAAATATACCATATGTATTGTGTTTGTATAAATATATATTTTTTAAACTGGTCATGTAAAGATCAAATGATGTATTGGTTTTGTAAAGATTAAATAATGATATTGGTTATGTAAAGATGTTATGTATCCATGATTGAAGAGAGTATTTTCGTATGCAACCACCGCTGCTTCATTTACGACATTCGGGTCAACATTCTTTTTGAGGGGGTGGTGTAAAACGAGAAGAACAACGCTCGCGCGTCGAACTGCAGACGACAGCGGCTTTGGCAGAGGATAGACTCAGCGGAGAAACAGCAAGAGCTCGTGACGCGAGTCGCTGGACCTAGAGTGTGCTCGGCTATGACTCCTAGACTCCTTCCGACCTTTCTAGCTTGGGGTCTTGTGGATGTACGGTTATAACTCCAAACACCTTACATCCTCCATAGCCTGGGACCTTGTGGTTGCTCGGTTATAACTCCTGGACTTCTTCCATCCTCTATAGTTTGGGCCTTGTGGAATTTGTTGTTTGTTTTCAAAAATTTGTTGAGTACCAAGGGGCGAGCCTGCATTCATTTTACTAGTTAATTTTGTTCTTCTTAGTTGTCTTTCAGTTATGGGGGCAGTGAATTGATGATCACCTTCCGCATAAGATGGCATCTTTTCAAAGAGATCTATTTGCAGTGTACTGAAGTTAGAAGAAAAACAGACTCTTAGAGGAAACAATTCGTTAAGTTTTGAAACTTAGTATTGTTTACGATTATTAACTCTCCTCCAAATTTTTTGGAGTCATGTATCCCTACATTCCAGTCCTAAGTTGCACGTTAGCGGTTTTTGCCATTTTGTCGCTAAACCGTCAGGTTTTCCAGAAAGTTTTCTATATGACAAAATTTACATTTCCACCTCCCAGGGGACTTACATCTAGTAAGTGCGTGTTTGGCAAACATGGTGCCCCGAGCTGAGTCTGGCATTACTTCCACTTGTGTGTAGACTCCTTCCTTTGTCATTCCTGACCTTCCTTGGTCACCTCTTGTTCTTTTCGATCCAGACGCTAGGGTATCTTTCATTTTCTTTTCTTCTTTTTTTATTTTATTTTTGTAATGATGTGTGTAATGTTTTGAGATGTGTTGATATTTGAGTTTTGAGTTGTAATTCAGGAGGGTTTATAGTGGGTAATGTTGAGTCATTCGGCGAGTCCCACACGTCGGGAGAGTCATGTTGGCTCTTCTTAGTGCGTAATTGCATTTTCCCTATCTGTACAGAATTTTAGGGCTCTAAATGACCTAGATGTCGACGAGCAGTAAATCCCCACAAAAAAATTTATATTTCCAACAGAATAGGTTGGCAACATTTTTACGATACGTGCATTGGTTCTCGTGCTATATGCACGTCGATCATGGCATAGTTTTCAAAATGACAATTTATTCATCATTTTTCGATTTAGAAATGATGTTTTTTACATATTAAGACCTCGGATGACCTATGTAACCAAATGTAGCGATCTACACAACGAAACACCAGTCTCAATCCGTATTTCGGTTTTAAAAATCAAGTTTTAGTACGAACACAAGGCGACTGGGTAACATTTATTTCTTCATTCCTGCGCGTGTGTTGTTAATGTTTAACTCTTTCTTGGAAGTCTTGAGCTTTTTGTCGTACCCCGGAAATTGAAAATGTAATTTGTTTTCTTAACTAGTAAACTGAACGATCTATTCGACAAATCACTTACAGTTACTGCTTTAATCCATTTTAGATCAATGTTGCAAAAACGGAATACCAACATTTTTACTGATTTTGTCCATCATTTTTCAAAAACATATTTGAGTATTTGCTATATTTTATAACTTTATTTTCTGATCTACTTTTGATTTAGGAAAAAAAGGAATCCTACACATTCGTTTTATTCCTACTTCGACTTGAAGCGATATGCTCATTAGCAATTGTAAAATTCTGAGAATTCTTTTAGCTTGTTTGTTTACTGTAAGTAATGATTATATATTTACAATTTTTAGCGTATTTGTTCATTGTTATTAATGATAACATGCCATAAATATACAAAATTACGTTACATTACACAAATTATTGCTGTTGCGCTTCAGCAACATTGGTGCCATGAGTTATTTTTCTCGAAAGGCAGACTTCGGTGTAGTGAGAAAAGCAGTGAGAAACCTCGGAAGATTTCTACCTACTGCGATAGTGCGAAATATCCTTCCGATTTTTCTCATGGAATTCTTCATAATAATTGCATCATATTTTCCAGAAAATTCTACTAACTACTTCAACAATAGCCATAATTCTGTTTCATGCAATCTCCTTTGAGAAATTTCATACGAATATTGTTCTTGTGATATCAAATACTCTACGTATTCAGTACGATAGAGTAGTACATCTGGTAAAACGACTACAGATTTAGTGTTGCAAAAAAGGAAAAAACGCAAGAAGAGTTCTGGCAACTCTACAATGTACCAAAATATAAAATATAATTTTATGATTGCTTGCAAAATATGACGAAACTTCCCATTATAAGTAAAGATAACATGTACATTGCTCACGGTAAACGGCGTGTTTTTGAAAAAAAATCGAATTCATACTACAAATTAAAATTGGGAGTATTCTACTTTATTATTTATTCCATAAGTAAAAATCCCAATGTGAATTTGTTAAAATGAATAAAAATATATAAATAAGGATATGTTGTGTTTAGGTCCAAATAATCCAATTTCTTTGTTACGCCAACGTTTCGATATAATCTATAACTTCTTCAAAGCTACATAATCATCTACATATAGATATTTCTCAATAATCTTGTTGAAAAATCCATTGTTGTTAGATTTGTATACTGGAATTCCATCGCTATTTAAAATATCGTCGATAACATTTTCAGCCTCCAATTAAATAAATAAGGATATCTTGCGTTTTTGCCCAAATAAAACAATTTCTTTGTTACGCCAACGTATGGGTGCCTTCATGCACAAAAACATGTGCCGAATCAGTGCGTTCTCGAGCATCTGA
This sequence comes from Laupala kohalensis, assembly GCA_002313205.1. Lineage (NCBI taxonomy): Eukaryota > Metazoa > Arthropoda > Insecta > Orthoptera > Trigonidiidae > Laupala > Laupala kohalensis. The sequence continues at coordinate 130,936 of NNCF01132550.1, read as the reverse complement.
TCCATCCCTCTCCTTCACTTGTGGAACTTTTCTGCGTCGCACATCTGGAAATTACTCCAACTCGTGTTTTCTTCGAACCAGGATGAGCTGAACTGGCATGCTGGTTTTATATCATATCAACGCTCCCTTTTCTTCGCACTACTGTCTTCTGTCGGGCCAATCTGTTACTCAAAAATCTTACTCTGACTAAACTATTATTATATAAGTCGCTTTATTTTCCCTTTGGCCAACCCCAAGGTGTCAAGCGACCCGTGTCGATTGGGTGAATGGTACCGGTCTTAATGGTATCACAAATGGAGCCTACAGGATATCAGGCGACCTCCTGCTGTAAGCACCCTTACCCAAGCTTGCGGGGCTCTGGCCGGGCGGTATATTTCCATTTGTAGCTATTCGTGGGAACACCATGACCAAAAACATAGTAATGAAACCGAAAACACTGCAGATGGACACCTTGGGCCACAGCCATTACCATGAAGAACCTGTCCCTCTGACGTCCACTGGGGAAGTTCCCAAGTCCACTGAGGAAGTCCCCAGTCCCCTCTGTTGTTGAGGAAGTCTCAGGACAAACCTCTGTGAACACTGAAACTAACACTAAGCGAGAGAGAAAACTACAAAACTAGCTAACGCTGAAGAAGCCAATCTCCTTAAGAGTCCAGATACCCTCGAGTATTCCGCACAACTTGACAATGAGGCAGACAAGCATAACAGGTTCAAATTGAAGACTAGACTGTCTGGCGGACAACGTAAGAAGGCCATGAAAGTCAAATTGGCTGAACGTGGAGAAGCCTTCGACCCCAAGTAATGGAGGCCAAACCAATACCGTAAGGTGTATGAGGCAGAGCGACCAGGAAATGGGTGGAGGCCATTGTGCCTACATTAAATCCTTGGGAGGACGCAAGGCTTAAGGTTGGGAACAGAAAGAACATCTTGAGGTCCACTAAGATAGTACTAAGAACTCCCAAAGAACATGCCAAGATGGACCTGGACAAAATCCTCAACATGCTTCGCTAGCAAAAGGAAATCTTCAAAGTCACTGACTGGAAGGTAATCAACACTAAGAGTGAACCTTCCGGCTACACTCTTGTGTTCCTCATTGATGACTGAGTTGGCTGCTGTAAAGTAAGCAAACTGCAGAGCATTTCTGGGCGTTTTGCAGGTCACTATAGTTATCGTGGGGACTAAAGATCATGCTAAAGGTCCTACAGATTAGCCTGTAACATAGTAAGGCAGCTTCAGCTGCCTTCTGTAAATTTTTTCTCAATAGGGACATCGACATAGCACTCATCCAACAGCCATGACTACAAAAGGACAGAGTTGCAGGACTAGGCGAAACAAAGGGAGAATTAAAGTATAACATAGCCTTCATCAATACCAGGACCTGTATCCTGGTTAGGAAATGTATGCATTGTCTCCCGCTTATGGAATTCTCTTCCAAGGACATCACTACCGTGAAAATATTAAATTCCATCGTGGGGGTGGAGACCTAATTTTGAGCTCTTTCTACCTTCCCTGAGATGTAAAGGATCTTCCACCATCCTGGTAAACAAGCTGAAGGGTGACCATCATCTAATGGTAAGCACTGATGCCAACGCCCACCATGAAGTGTGGAGAAGCAAGGACACCAATCCTAGAGATGAGTCATCACTCAAATTTTTATTAACTCATAATTTATTTATCCTAAACGTGGGTAAGAGAGCTACTTTTAGAAATAGGGTGATAGAGGAGGTATTCTCCTCGGGCGATATCTGCAACCTTGTGGGGAACTGGCATGTCTCTTCTGAGCCTTCCCTCTCTGCCCACGGATATACGTTTTTCCATTAAAACGGGCAATAGATGAACAAGTGCTTTTCAGGAGCCCCAGGAAGACCGATTGGAATGGGTACAAGGTCGAATTGGCTACAATGATTGAAGCACCGAGAAGGGTGAAATCATACCTAGATTTCGATTTGGCAGCCTCTAATTTAGAAGAGGTAATCCTGGATTCCTATCACAGTAATTGCCCCCTTGGTCGAGGTCGAGACAACAACGCACTCGTTGGTGGTCTCGTGATCCCGAGGAGAAGCGGAGTAAAGTCAGGAAACATTTCAACAGATGTAAACGCTTTGGTAATTGGACTGAAAATCCAGAAGCTATGACTACAAAAGCGCAATTATGGCAAAGTAGACCTCCTGGAAAGCCTTCTGTCAGGACATAAACATCTAGTAGAGGGAGCCAGACTTCACAGAGTCCTAGTCGACCACCGAAGTCAACATTTAGGGACCTTAGAAATACCTACGGGAGGATTCACATCTTCAGTCCAGGAAACACTCGATTTCCTTTTCGAGAGTCATTTCCTAGGGTGTGTCGTTAGTGACTTAACTGATGGCGGAAACGTTGAACCTGCAACAAACCCTCGGCCGAGGACATCTGCAGAGGACTGGAAGACAGCCAGACGAAAATTCACAGTAACCAATATCAAGTGGGCAATAAACAAATTTGCTCCATACAAAGCTCCCGGCGGGGACGGACTTTTTCCAGTCCTCTTTCAAAAGGGACCAGATTCCCTATATCTAGAGCTCAATGACATCTACAGGGCCAGCATTGCCTACAGTTTTATACCTCAAACTTTGAGAATAAGCAGAGTTGTGTTTATACCGAAACGCGGACGTGCAAGTTACGCGAAAGCGAAATCGTACAGGCCCATTAGCCTCTCATCGTTTCTGTCGGAAACTATTCGAAAGAGGATACTGTCGAACACTTCACTCCATCGAAATCAACATGCGTACCAACCAGGGAAATCCTGCGAATCTGCACTTCACCAACTGGTCAGCAAGCTAGAGGATTCGTTTAACCGAAAGAAATAACTCTTGGGTATCGAGGGAGCGTTTTATAATACCTCTATTCTGTCGGGGTGATTGATTTCTTTACTTCACAGGTTTGAACTGCGTGTTCCATAAAGAAATCCCCCTCCAAAACAAAATTTTTATCAGGAAAATACGAGGTTTTATTTCCTAAAACTGGAGAAGGAAAGTCAAGTACTCATAAAAAATCTACAAAACTCACGAACTTGCGTTACTGAGTACGTTCATCGTAATGGCTTCGCGTCATAAAACACAGAGTTCATTTACCAGCGTGGTTCCGTATGATCGGCATGTAGAGTTTATAAATAGTCATAGCTTCGTGCAGTGAAAATGCAGAGTTCTTGAACTGTCGCAATAAAACGTTTGACTGAGCTCAGAGCCGGGCGCGAGGAGAATCCTTCCTTAAGCGTCTTCAGTCGTCAATGAACCGGCCTGAGGAAAGGCGTCATAGAGGTCTGTTCTGTGGAACTGCTCCTGCCAAAATGATTTCTGGCTTGTGATCAACAAAATAATTTCACCTTGGTAACCTTCCGATTCGTCGAGAGAATCCTTTGTCGCTGTTCTGGAACCTTCCTAGCAGCGTTCGTATTTCTTGACAATAAGTCTTGCCTTGACATTATAGTAAGCTCCGAAATTGTCTAGGAATGCATACACATCTGTCGTTCTTTGGAGTACATAAACAAACGTTCGTTTGTCTTGCGTTCTGTATCTTTGAGTGCATAATGTCTTCCGTGTGATGACATGTAATATCTATTCAAGTGTTGCGTGTGATAATATGTAGCATTAGGTGCGAGTGATAATATGTAGCATTAGGCGCGAGTGATAATATGTAGCAAATCGTATTACTGCTACAGCTCGTATGACTCAATGGTTACGACCGCTCGCATTCGAGAAGTTGAATTCTCTATTTGTAAGTGGATAGACATCATGCTGCGAAATAGAAGAAACCAATCTTGTCATCTCGGCAAGAGAAGGGAAATCATTGCCACGCGGGGCTGTCCTCAGTGTGGAGTTCTTTCACCGATCCTCTTGAGTCTCGTGGTGAACGTTCTTCATCAGAGCTTGTCTGAGAAACTTCTCTACTGTCAAGGGTATGCTGACGACATAGCCCAAGTGGTTTTTGGGGAATTCCCACAAATGCTATCAGACCTAATGAATGAGGGTCTGAAAGCGATCAACAACTGGTGCGAAAGGGGAGGGCTTCGGTTCAACTAGTCAAAAACTGTTGTAATTCCCTTCACCAAAAAGAGAATCCAAGGCACTTTCAACAACTTGTGACCCAACAGTGAAAGGGTTACCCCATTCGAGAAAGTTAAATACCTGGGAATCACCCTGGATAGTAAACTAACTTGGGACCATCATCTCAAAAATGTTATTCACAAAGCGCGGTGGTCATTTTTAACCGTCAGACAATCGGTAGGGTTCATTTGGGGTCTCAAACCTCACATAACCCATTGGCTCTATGTAGTGGTCATCCGACCACAAATTACCTGTGGGGCAGTAATCTGGTGGCCTAAAGACCAACACACAACTACCGCAAGCTTATCAAGTTTGCAAAGATTGGCCTGTGTCTGCATTACTGGGGCATTCCGTAGTACCCCTACTGCAACATTAGAAACTACATTTGGTTTAGCGCCTCTCAACATTCACCTCAAAGCTGAGTCAAGGATGGCAGTCTTCCGATTAGCTAGCACCAGCAACTGGAGGGGGAGCACACGAGTGGTGGGCCACTCTCTCATTACGGATGAAGTGCTTAAAGGATCGGTTTTGGACGTGAGACCTGATCTCATGCCAACTAAATTCCTCTTACACAAACCGTTCTCGGTCGAACTTGGTTCCCGAACAGACTGGAACGACAAGTATCATCACGGCGTACCGCAAACAAACTGGTGTTCTTCACCTTCCTTCTCCCACCGATGTGCTGATGAAAAAACAACAACACTATGGGCAGAGATTATACTATTTTATTTTCATATAAAGTATACACAGGGAGAAAAAGCAATGCTATTCAAGCATGCATACATTTTTTTTCTCTTTTTTAATCAAATGTAATCATAAAATTGTATTCATCACCAATATACTTTAACTTCGGATTCATAGCCAAGAATTTATCTAGGTCTTGATGCGTTTTGAATATCTGAGTATATTTAGAAAACGAAAAACAAACGATAGATGAAAGTGTCAAAAAATGTTTTAAAACAGGGTAGTCGAATGTATATTAAAACAAAGAAATGGACTACTTATTTGGGAAGGATAATTTGAAGTCATTGCTATTGATTAGAATTGTCTTTTTTCCATATTTTGTTTCTGCAATTTTACCGCGCACTAGTCTGAAGACTTCCCCGTTGGGAAGTTCTGAATGTTTGTTGAGTGGTAGGTCGTTGTAGACCATGACATTTTGTTGAAATTGCCTGCAGATAGAATGTTTAAAAATAATAATAATGAAATGAATCTATTGCTTCAAAAAAAATATTGAACATGAGTTTTACAAACTTTAATGCTTCATACTCTTCTTCTGTAACATTCTTGTGCTATGCATGAGGTGTTTCCTGTTCACGTATTGTCTCGTTTTAAGCTGAATGAAAATATTAAAAGGAATCCACACACATCTCTCTACTTTAAAACGCAACACTCTATTTGTTTAAGTTTAAAAAAGACTTATACAGCTTGCTGTGAACGTAACATCTTCTTGCTTGGTGGTTCCTGTGAGGAGCGAGCAGTGGAAGAAGAAGACAAAGACGATGATGACTCAACCCCCTCTTTTGATCCATTTTTCCCCTTTCTTTAAGTATTCACGAAATCTATGTACAATAAATAGAAAGATAATTTTTTTCTTTTAGATTCATAAAAACAAAGTTTCATGTCAAGTTATTCCTAGTAAAAACATACGTTATATGTTGTGCAAACACTCCTTTTAAAGTAGGCAAGAACTCCATATCTTTGATGGTTACTCGTTGCATCTCATCAGAAGGAGACGGAGAGAATGAGGTAGGGGAGATTTGTTGAAGCTAACGCATAAAACATCCATTTGTTTACTGAAAACGAAACAGAATGCAATTAACATTATTATAATAATTATTATAAATGAACGATGCTTCTAAAGAAGCGAGTCCGACGATGGCTTCGCAGTCGAGATCGGCGGTGTCACATACGTTGGCAATGTTGCACACGCATTCAATGGGTTGCGGAGTTGGTGACCGCCACCACCTTTTGATTCGGAATACAAAGTTATATTACAATACTTACGTAGATTGAGAATTTTCTTGGTTCTCCATGTTCGTTGAAAACGTTGCTGCTGTCTGAAAAAAGACGTTGTTTGTTCATTGTGAGTGCGGTCGCAGAACTGCTGGTGTGTGTTTCTGGTCACGTTTATATACACGTTTCGTGCAATGACGATGAATCAGATGAACACGTGTGCATTGCTGATTCGTATTCTGGTGCGTCAGCATTCTTCTTCTCCGTGGGAAGAGGATCGATGAACGTGTGCTTTAAGACGCACATGTTGCAAACCCGCGGTTCACCTGTATCGAAAACGATGCAGCTGCACTTTTGCTAGCGCCAACATTCTTGCATGTGTAACGCAGAGCCGGCGTCGGCGCTTTGACACACATGTTGCAAGACACAGGTGTATCATTGCGTCATATTCTCATTCGTCAGAATTCTTTTTCCTGTGGAAGTGAAGCGATGCACGTATACCTCGAGAGAAGGGTATATTAAAAGCTGCTGCAGACTCTCAGAGCTCAGTGCATTGTGAGACTGCATCATGGACAGAGATATAAATTTATCGTTCTCCTACGCGAGGAGGAATGGCAGCCAAAGGGGTGGATTGTAGAAGGTGAGTTTTCTCTCTCTCTCTCTCTCTTTGAACTCTTAACAGATAAAATTGAAGTTGATAAATGGCATACTTCGTAAAAGTATTACCAGGTAAATAATAATTATTCGTTGTAATTGTCATTGTTATTAATAATATTATTGTTACTGTTAATAATATCATATTAATAAAATTAATAATACCATATTAATAAAATTACTAATACCAGATTAGTAACTTCAGTAAATAAGTCTTATTGTTATTAATAATATTAGATTGTTAATTTTTTATTAGATTTATTTTGCTTTTAGAATATCTTGGAGAGATGGTAGACGAGGATGACGTCTCTCATCTTGAGAGAGTGCATGGTGAGATTATCAGTATCTTTTTCTCTCTCTTTAACTCTTACACTTATTTTCATATTCATCTATTCTTATATAATAATGTTATAACAAATTTTAAATATATTTAATAATATTTTTAAATATAAAAATTAAAATAGTTTTTGAAACTTAAAAAAAATCATATTTTAAATTTTTGGTAACATTTTGGTAACATTTTTGGAAAATCTTTTTTATAATTTTTATTTTTTTAATTTCTTTTTTTTTAATCCTCAACCCTTTCACTACATATTTTCTTTCTCGTGTCATGTTGATTACTTTCTTTGTTTTTAGAAATTCATGACAATAATAAAAGAATGGAGGCGATGTGAAAGGAGGTGGCGGAGGGGGAGGAACCACCTGCAGAAGAGATAGATGAGACAGTGCACGGTGTGCATGCCGTCATTATACTTAAAAAAACAATGCTCTACGACTATTTGTTCTAGTTCATTTTTGCTCGTCATTCTTTTTTTCTAGATATTGAACGGGAGGAATCCCTCCTATCGTCTGGACGATACATCTCGCACCCAAAAGATACAATCCAGGCGATGTCGGGGAACGGGGAGCAGGTGGAGTTGAGTGATCGACAACAGCAAGGCGGAAGCATGGTGCGACCAACTGTGATTCGTCATACCCGAGATCTTAAACAGTTTCGATGGTCAGAACGATGTCTCTCTTTGAACGGAAATATTTTGCGTAGAAGTATTCAACTACCGTCAACATTTTCAGAGTACTGTGAAGCACCTTTACTTTCAACATTGCATTGTTTACGCCATCCTTACTACAAAATTATCGCATGTTTCGAATGTTTAATTGTGATTGAAAAACCTTCCTCGCCGAAACATGAACGCGTGCAAAATTCAAAACAATTTCTCTCCTCTCCGGTTCGTGTCTTTTCTTCTTCTTCTTCTTCTTCTGAAGAGCACTACCATACCCATATTGTGACACCAATCAAGACACGTTTCGATTAGATTCATGAGTGGAATAGTGGTGAAGCGTTAAAAAAGATTATTTCTTTTCACATTGATTTTCACCTCATGGATGACAACCGTGTCGGATCCGCTTACGTCAATTTACCGCCACCCTTTAATCATCCAAAAAAGGAAATCATCAATGTAGATAAATGTGATGAGATGTGTTTCATTTGGTTCATTGTGGCAATGCTATGTAATCATAACCGTACTCGAATCCCACATTCTACTCGTCCGTCAAAGTATCGTCCACTCTCTCATCAACGCATGTCTACTCTAGATTTCACAAATATTTCTTTCGTGATAAAAGTGATCGATATACACCGTTTCGAAACACAGAACAAGTGGGTGGAACACCACATTTATTACACGCAGGCGGTTAAGCAACACCACACCGATCTCTTATTGTACGAAGAACATTACTGTTGTATAAAAGATGTCGGAAGATTACTCGGTAGTCAATTGACGAGACACGCGCATCGCGTATTTTCGTGTGACACATTTTTTCGTGTTTTCCGACACCAAGGAACACTCAACTCTGACGATTGCCACACGGGAACAACAGTGTGGGTCATTTTACCTTCGCGAGCAGATTCGAACATGTATTTTTTTTAAATATGGAAGGCAACAGCGCACACCATTCGTGATCTATTGCGATTTTGAAGCTTTTACGGAACCCATTGCATCTTGTCAACCATCAGTCCTTGCATTCTATTCTGAGGCCTACCAGCATTATACACTTTATGCAGTCGGACTCCAGATGTTCTGAACCTTGGATGTGGCACGCAAACGCTATCTATCGTTTTTCGGACGTGATGTAGCGAACCAGTTGTTGCAGACGTTCATGGACATTGCATGCGACTATGAAGTATGTTTCAACAACCCCCTACCACTCGTGATGAGTCCTGAAGATGACATCCATTTTCGTAGAGTGACGTCGTGTTGCGTTTGCGGGAGAAGTTTAACACAAACCGCTTACGCGATCACAATTACCTCACTGGTGCATATCGCGGAGCCGCACACAACGCGTGTAATATAAATTATGAAGTGCCTCTTCATATTCCAATATTGATTCACAATTCTACTTCTTACGATTCCGATTTCATTCTTCGCGCGATAGGAATAGGTCCGAGTTTTAAAAACCATAAACTTTTTATCGTGCCCCAAATTGCGAGCGTTTCATCTGTATGTCGATACGTATTGGCAAAGTGGAGCTTCATTTACTCGGCTCCTTAAAATGTATGTCTAGTTTGCTCGATGCTTTGGCAAGCACCCTGTCCGACGGATTTAACACATGTTTGCACTCATTTTCCCGACGACATCCATTTCACATTGGCGTGTAGAAAGAGTTTTGCCGTACGACTATGTCAATGTGGACGCGAAACTCGAAGAAATGGTATTACCGCCTAAGGGTGCGTTTTTCATTCGTCTATGGTACTCACATGTCTGATGAAGATTACCTGCATGTTCAACACGTCTGACAAACGTTCTGGATTCGCAATCTCTCTGACTATGTCGCTTTGTATTTGAAAATCAATGTGCTTCTCCTTACCGACTTCTTTGAATCGTTTCGAAACTTGTGTATGCTTGTGTAGCGCGGGTTCTCTCCTATGTCTTTCAGTGCACTATCTGTCTCGACATGTTCACTCGACCTCTCCTCACCTGCTGCAGATATACGTTCTGCTGGGGGTGATTGGAGAAATGGGTGGGGAAATATGACCATGCCACCTGCCCCCTGAGCCGCGTCCACCTGAACAACTATAGAGATAGTCTGTGGCATGACATCATCTCGCACCTCACCGACGTGCGGGAGTGCAGAAAATAGTCGATTACATCTTAGGGCGAATATTATTATTAAAATAATTATTGATGCATAGTAAACATTAGAATATAAAAAATCATGTTGATGATAATAATAAATTTATTGTCAAAAAAACAGTACAAACTGTGTATGACCACGTGGAGGGGAAAAAAACTAATTTACTCTCCGGAAGCAAGCAAGGGACCATCCCATCAATTCCGATCAAGGGCCCTAAGGCAGAGGCGGATTCAAAAAATTCAGCAAAAATTCCTAGATAAGATAAAAAGTTAGCTGCGAGTTATAATACTAATAGAATGTCAATATGTTTGTAATTTTAAGCAAAAAATTACATGTAAGTTATTATCGAACTATAGATTATTCTGAGTATAGTGCTTAAAAATTGAAATAACACTAAATTCACGATTTATTGTTACAATAGACCCGCCCCTAGACAAAGCCTAGAGAACCTGTATGATAAATCCGCCTCTACCCGAAGGAAAACCGGAGAAAAACCCGGGCCAGGATGGGGCTACAGAATTTATGTACACAAACGTGCCAATGTTGAGTACACATAAAACTAAATTAATATGAGCCATAAGACAACACAATCATGCAAGAAAATAGTTTTTGAAATTGTTATAAGTTGTTTAAAAAGTACTACAGCAATGGCGTGATAAAGCACAAGACGAATTTAACTTTTGTTAAAATCAATAAATTCTTTTACAGTGTAGAAGCACTGGTGCAGGAGGTAGTTTTTAACCGCGGATTTGAAGATATTCAATTTCATAATATCTTTTATATTCTTGGGCAGGGAATTATATAGAACGATTCCCGAATGGTATGGTCCCTTTTGGCAAAGAGTGGTTGACACTCTAGGGCGATGAATATTACTACTATTGCGTGTATAGTGTTCGTGAACGAGACTGTTTCGTATAAAGCAAGGGTGGTGCTTCAGTAATTCGGTCTTAACAAACACGACCGTTTCATAAATATAAATGCAGGGAAGTGTTAAGATATTTAATTCCTTGAATAAAGGTTTACAAGAGTTTCGGGGGTGAGATTTACAAATTATCCGAACTATCCTCTTCTGAATTCTGAAAGTTTGAATACTCTGACCGGAATTACCCCAGAAGGTAATGCCGTAACGTAAATGGGAGTAAACGTTTGCAAAATATACGCAACGGGAAATACGTGGACTAACTGCGTTAACTAAGATTCGGAATGCGTAACACAATTTGCTTAATTGGGAATTAAGATTGTCAATGTGACAATTCCATTTGAGGTTGTCTTGAATATGGAGACCTAAGAATTTTGTATTTGTAACAGTTTTTAATTGTGTTCCGTTTAAAGAAAGAGAAACCTGGGGTAAAGATTTTGTGATACTATTGTGAAATGACATAGACACTGTTTTGTCAGTGTTTACAATGAGACGATTTGCATGGAACCAAGTCGAAAGGTTAGACAAAACTTTTTGAGCATTGGCGTGTTTACATAGTAAATTAGTGTCATCAGCAAAAAGAACCATTTTGCAATCTGATGTGGATGATGACATGTCGTTCACATACAATAAAAAGAGTATAGGGCCGAGAATTGATCCTTGGGGTACTCCGCAAGTAAGTGGCTTTGTTTCTGAAAGACAACGCTCAAGTATTTTATTTTTAGTATAGGATATTTCTACTTGTTGATATCTATCTTTTAAATAAGAAGTTAGCCATTGATGTGGAAGTCCACGAATGCCTAAAGAATGCAATTTGGTAAGGAGAATTCCGTGATCGATGACATCGAATGCTTTGGATAAGTCAAGAAAAACACCCTGAGGATTTTCTCCACTGTCTAGAGATGTGGTAACATCGTTTAAGAAGGAAAATATGGCGCTTGTAGTGGAAAAGGATTTCCTAAAACCGTGTTGATCGTCAGAGAGAATGTTATATTTTGATAAAAAATCTAGAAGACGCTTATAGAACAATTTTTCTAGGATTTTTGAGAAAGTGGGTAGTAGAGATATTGGTCGGTAATTTCCAATATTAAGTTTGTTTCCTTTCTTGTGTAAAGGTTTCACTTTAGCTCTCTTAAATATATTGGGAAACACCCCTTCCGATAAAGAACTATTAAAAATATTTACGAGTGGATTTAATATAGCGTGGGACGAAGATTTAACAATAAACTCAGGTATATCATCTATGCCTCGTGAAAATTTGTTTTTTAAGGAGCTGATGATTCCCATGACTTCACTGGCGTTAGTTTCGGAAGTGAACATAGAATTGGGTATGTGGGTGGTAATAATTGGAGGACATTGATTTGGATATATTGAGTTCGTTATTTTACCAACTTCTGAGAAGTGAGAATTAAACAAACTTGCGATGTCCTGAGGATTTGACACGATCTTGCCATCGTTTAGTAAAGAAACATTTTCTTCGCGATTTTCAGAAGTTGACGTGTAATTGTTAACAATATTCCACATGGCTTTCATCCGGTTGTTCGATTTTAGTATATGCCTGTCGTTTTCCATAACTTTAGCTGCATAGACTACTTTTCGGAGAATAGTCTTATATTTACGAAAATAATTATGGAATTCGGGTGGCTGGTTATAGCGTTTTGAAAGATAATATAAACGGCGTTTGTTTTTTGAAGAAATTCTTATCCCTAGGGTGATCCATCTATTGTATTTTTTTGTGTTAATTAACTTGCGTTTTATGGGAAAACTAGAGTTGTAATGTTTTAGGAATGTTGAGATAAATACATTGAATTTGTCGTCGGTGTTTTGGCAATTGTAAACATCTTTCCATGTTTCTTCACGCAAATAATTTACGAATATGGATTTATTTATGTCATTAAACTCTCTTGTAAATTTGTAAAGGATTTTAAGCGGTTTTAGTGTATTATTAATAGTCAATACTTGAGCAAGGTGATCACTGTATCCGGCGATAAACACTTCAGAGAGATACGAGATTCCATTGTTGACTATAATTTGATCTAGCAATGTTTGAGATGAGCCGGAGAGGCGAGTGGGGTCATTTATCGTAGTAATAAGGTTGAAGGAGTCGATAAGATTCTTGAATCGATTAACTGGTGAATGTGCAGAGTCGGATGTACTCAAGAAATCGATATTGAAATCACCACATATAACGATAGATTTAGTAGATTTATGTGCGATATGTTCTAAAACATTTTCGAAGTTCCGAAAAAATATGTCAAGATCTGATTGAGGAGGTCTATAAATACACAAAACAACAATACCGGTGTCGGTCAGTTCAACTGCAGAAATTTCGAACACACTATCTACGCAGAAGTTCTCGTAGCCTGTCAGTGGAGAAGATAAAATATCATTACGAACGTAGATACACGTACCTCCGTGGGGATTTTTGCCTTTAAAATTTTGCCGACAGTAAGAACTTGCTAAATAATAATTAGAAATAGCAGTATCGTTGATGTTGTTAGTTGAAAGCCAATGCTCTGTGAGGCATAGCAAATCGAATCGATTTTCGTGAACCAGAATTTCAATGTCTGTCAATTTGTTTGATAAACTCTAATTATTTTTAGCAACATAAAGTTCCTTGACATAACTCCTGTGGATGTGTGACAGCTTCCTGTCGATGAACTGGATTTCCTGAATTGGTGAGGCGTGATCTTTGACAGTCCAAGAGGTATTCTCCTCCTCCGCGCATACGTGCAAATCTTATTTCTCGTACTTTGCGAACGATCAGGTTGCAAACTGTCTCTTCCAATTTTTTCCATTTTCTGTCCACATATAACTTGGCTGCCACATCGTTTTCATTTACTGGTAACTTGACTTGATGAATGGACTTGTCGCTCATCACATGTTCCTTTTCAAGTTTCACGTCGTGGAGTATGTGTTGTATTGCACATTTGACATAGTCTTCGTTCACTGCATCTGAAGCGTACCTACGTTTTATATGCGAAAGCGATTTGCATTAAAACGTGACATGCCATCGGGTTCTTCCAGACGTACTTTACTTGAATATGGTTTCTCCCTCACATCTCGAAGCCCTACCAATGTTAGAGTTCTTCCAATTGCGTTCATGCAGTTTTAATATCTTGATAGTTGAGCTCTCGGACGATGGCAATCTCGTCATCCAAATGTTGCTGCACGCGCTTCACTTCTTAAATATGTTGTTTTACAGCGTCCTCATTTCTTTTGAAACGATGATCTGCAGCATCGACGAGTGTGTGATGCAAGGTATCTACATTGATTTTAGTTTCATTGCGAACAAAATGTTGACTCGCGAGATCATCACACACACGTTTCCAGTTTGCACCTTGATTGTCTTGTTTTTTGGAAAAATTTGGCGATATATTATCGATAAAGTAGTTTTGCGTTAAATCGTCAATGTATTGCTTCACTGACGTTTGTATATTTTCGTTTATCGTCTTATGCAGAACGTCAAATCGCTTGTCCACATTATCGAGTGTTTGAGATGATCATGATCACATAGGTTTTGTCCACAACATTGTCATGGTCTTCACACTCTACTCGTTCTCCCTCGAAGACTTAAGATATATATTGCTTGACTTTTGTTTCAATATCTTTGCTCTAACGATTGTGGAGGGCTTCCACGTAGGTTTTGCTCGCAAAGCGATATTGATATACGCATCTTGCATGCGCTTCATCGGAGAGGATTTGCTGTAGTTCAGTCACTCGCGTGTTCACGCTTTCACATCGTCTGCTAGTAAAGGACATGAACTGCCCTGTGTTTCCATCCATGCTAATACAGCATCGTGATGCACTACACTCTTCTACTTTATACCACCTCCTCCCACCATGACGTACGTGTTCACTTACCCCTCCTGGGATTGCGCAACTCAGAATTCAGTCTTGACTGTCCCCCTCTCGCGACACCACGCCCATCTCACAAAAACGCTCTCGTGGAAAAAGCGCAGTATGTCTCTGACTGTTATCGCAGGCGGATTGCCTCATGTGATGTAAGATCCTGTGATACAATATTGCAAAATACACAGGATTGACCGTGTGTTGTGCTCGAACCGGCACAACGGGTTTGCGAAGCCGGCCTTTGACACGTGCTCAAATCGCCACTTGTGTCACTTCTGATCGCAACCCCCGTCTGAGATGAAACCGGTATATATGTTATTCTTATGGGTGAAACAGTGCTCAAATCGGCGCATGCGAACATGGTTTATCGCACACCACCTCCTTTTTCTTGTCTTATCTCTTATCTGAGCTCAAATCGGCACAACTCAACTACTCGGATCATTTCCTTCCAACCGCTAGATGCTTTCATGAATTTGATCCTGGCTCTTTTGACAAGTAGCCCAGCTAGAGTCCGACGTCTTCGTGGCGGCCCTACTCTCATAGGGAGCATGCACTGAACCACGCGGCATAATAATTTCCAACCCAACTAGGTAGGAGGGAGGTCTTGTTGATGACGCGGCATTACCCTCCCGTCGGGGATGTGTTTCTCCATTATGGGCGTTGTCGTCAATGTGATGATCCTGCCCTATTGGTGCCCGCGGACGTGGGACTGCTGCATATATTCTGTACAGAAAGTGCGGGTGCATAAAGGGTCTGGACAGACAAACGCTCGGAACAGGTGACTTCGGCCGTTAACCTTGCGTACCTTTAGAGACATGAATCGAACCCCGCATTCCTTCTTAGTGCTGGGTAGATTCGGGTGGACAAATGGAACATTTACATGTGGGTGGCGAGTTCGGACTCGCTCATGCATGACCGTCCGTAACCCTTCGGTTCACATACTCGGGACCAGTTGCTTCTGTATGTGAAGCACCAACTAAGCAGGACTACCACAAGCAACCCAGCAGCGTAGTACTGGACACGCATAGGAAGGTCCCAGACTTTTCTTCTCATTAATGATCTCACCCACGTGCTGGAGGCCCCACCCCCTGAACTCCATCATTTGAACGGGTTGCGAAAGTTCCACTGGGGTCAGTTAAACAGAGCAGGAGGATGCCTCCCCTGGGGAGAAACTCCGAAGGAGAGACCTCCCACCTTCAACTCGTCGTCTAAAGCGACTGGAGACATCTGCTCGACGGGTGACTATCGACTCCCCGCACACTGCACCACTTCACCCCGCGCGGTGAACCCTGTGAGGGAACAATCCGAGAAAGGATCCTTACGGGGCACTACTCACGCATACTCGTTAGATCCGCAAGCGTCCCGTTCTCGTCATCCCTTCCTAGTACATGACGCAAAACCTCTTTTTTCATATGCGTTATGCCATTATTAAGTGTTGTTAGAAAAAATAAATATATACTATGCTAGAATATCAATATTATAAGTTTTCATTTTTACTATGATGAGGGAAAATGACCTGTTGCTGTGATGATGCAAGTTGATGCATTGATGAGGAAAATATGCTAAATACCATTAATAATTATATATCCATTAAAAATTTACATACATATACATGTTAATTTTAAAAATGTATGCTATAATTATAAAAAAGTTTTAGCACACACAAGGTGGGTTGCATCCCCACTATCCACCCAGAAAAATTAAAAATGTAGTGTGAGTTGGAGGGGTATGTGGAGGTATGTGATGGGGGTTGTGAAGGATTCGAGGGTATGCAGTAGGTATAAAGGTGTTATTGGATTCTGACGAAAATGGTTAATTCCAGCGTGAATAAATGAGTCGGGGAGCGGCTTTAGACGCGATCACGTGATCCTAACCTCAAATGGAAGAAAAAACAAGTTGAGACAAAATATTAAACACGATGTACGACATGTTCGACGTACCCTCTGCCCCACCAGAACATGAAAAAAGGTTCACATGAGGCAACCCCCTGTCTTTCTTTGTAGAAGTGGAGAGAGATGTATTGCGTCATGCCATAAATAAGTTATATTATGAAGATATCGATGCGAGTAGGAGTGGGTCACTTAGGGATTGTATCGGAGGAGAGAAATGTTTTAATAAGGTTTGCAGAAGGCATGACAATAGTGTTTTTATAATGACGCTTTCAATTTTAACCTTGGTAAGACAGATTGGACACTCGCTTATTAACACGTTCGATGCATTATCCTGGAGACAAGTCCATTTCTTTGTCAGAAAAAAAGTGTTTTGAGCAAAACATTGTCATCTATATTCTAACTTTCGTTTAATTAACGAGTAATTTAAATTCGAAAATTATAATATTTCCAGATAGTGCAAAATAAGTCAGTTAGTTACATCATCAACGGTCGCAAAGAGTCGGTTAAAACTGTCATGGGAACAAGAATGTGATAATATTGGTTGAATTTATCGTTAGGAGGCAACGGCTAAAAGCAGAACATTTGAACACGAAGCTTCCAAAAAAATACAGAATCACCAATTAGAGAGCGTGAGAAAGCAACCGATTACTAGAGAATATCCTGCTTGGTTCACTTTGAATAAATTCGGTTTCTCAAATTACTAGAACTAACTCGACCAGAACGGTAAGACACTCACTCTTATGCGAGCGCTCGACGCATCTCGTCCTCTCGCCCAGCGGTGCAAGCGGACACATTAAACGAATAATAGTATTGAGTTGAGTCTTGCAACCGTGTATTTTATGACGCGACGCTGCAATCGCACGAATGCGCAGCACCTAAGGCATTGCAAGCGCTAAATTATTGCAAGTGCCTCCAGTGCCAGAACACGTATTTTTCGGGATGGTTCGAGTATTTTGTTTGTTCCCGCCGCGATAGTACGAACTAACAGTCAACGCAAGGGGACTTTTGATCAACGGCCATCACTCTTCAACCTACTAACTCGAAGAGAGACTTATTGTAGCGGCCGTGAGTAGTCTGACTCGTCAGTGTACGTTTTCGCGAGCACAGACATTTATGAACTCCTGACGTCGCGTATTGCAGTACGTCATCGAGGTGAAGGAAGTCGCTGTTACCACATTCGTCAACAATTCATTTGTCACAAACGGTGAGATCCAGCCAGTTTTATGCTCGTAAAGCCACCTTCCATTAACAGCTTATTATCCATTCGTGACGATAAGGTAATCGTCGCATGAACTAGCTGGCGTTAATTTCGTCAAAGAAAGTGGTCATTAAACACAAAGACAATTGAATGAAAGCGCTGAGCGACCTGTAAAAATATTTTGGAGGGGAAATAATNNTGAGTATAGTGTTTAAAAATCATAAGAATTGAAATAACACTAAATTCACGATTTATTGTTACAATAAACACGCCCCTAGACAAAGCCTAGAGAACCTGTATGATAAATCCGCCTCTACCAGAAGGAAAAACGGAGAAAAACCCGGGCCAGGATGGGTTTTCTAGACTTGTGTTGGCTCATTTGGTTGGTATTTTCACGAACCCACGCCCTAAAAAAATAACTAAATAATCAATAATAATGAAGTACCGGTACGTTACAATGTTCACAATACCACGTTATGGGAAATGGCATTGTTGTCTCTCTTAGTAATGTCTAGAATCATGTGACAAACTATGTGATGAGGGTGGGTATACATGCAGACACCACGGAACGGTCCATGCGACATCTTCCCGCGAATAGCCAATTGTTCTCGTGTTTCACGTTCTTCTCCATACATTTTGCATAATTTTTTAGTCCTCGTTTGTTCAAGAAATCGTTTAACTTCCCATCACCTAAAATAAATTCAATTACACATGGATTTAAATGAATCCATTGACGTTCCTTGAATGCAAAACCTAACTTTTGTTTATAATTGAATGTTATTCTCCCTTTTATACTATTACTCCACCTGGTTTGCCATGCTTCTAGAACGTGCTTTATTAATTCCTTTCTTGATTCTTTTTTGTCCCGTGTATAAACCGTTCCATTGATTTCTATTTTCCCATCAATTTCTAGCAATCTTCTTAACTTCGATTTGGTAATACATAAGTCCAAAGATCGGACGCCATGTATAATTTTCAAAGCTTCTGCAGATATTGTTTCATATGCCCTCCTCCAAGTTTGAGAAATAATGCCCGTTGTATTTGTTTCAGTTTCCGTTCTATGTGAGTGAGTGCAACTCAATGTCCCCATGCCATGCTCCCATACGTTAGAATTGATCGTATTGCTCAATAATATAATTTAAATTTATCCTTTTGGACAATATTATATTTTGTTAGACCTATGCGTATTAGTCCACTATATACATGCTTTGCCTTTTCACCTATATGGGAAATGCTTTTTGCTGAAACGCCCCAAGTAACATTTTAGTTAAAAACACGAATTATTCAAAAAACGTAATTTTTTGTGCTATTTATGAAAATCAATAAATAATGAAATACTTACGACCTTATGATGGATGAATTCTACACATCTTTGTGTTATTTATGAAAACTACAATTTTCGTTAATGCATTATTTAAGGATAGGAATGTCTAAAATTGCAGTTTCATGAAAAAAAAATTAAAAATTCCGGTGAAGGAACCCGCACACCATGGTATTTTTCTTTATGGTCTTTTCCCAAAATCAAATTTTGGATCCGCCTCTGGTCTCTGGAACAAGTGAAAAACCTTACTGTATTTGTCGCGTGATGTGCAGATTCTTCGTGCCGTCAGTATAGGGCATTGTAATGAAAGAAATTCATGATAAATTAAAGGTCGTTTTCATGTTGCTCATTTCTTTATTGGTGTTAAAAAGCTTTTTCGGCTGCATAGCAACCATCATCAGTAACATACACTGAAAATATAAAAATAAATAAAAATAAAAATAAAATAAAAAATATAAAAATAGATACATAATATGAAAGTATATAATAATTGGGTGAAACAGTATCGAAAGAAGTGTATTTTTGGTTGTTGTTGAAATAAAGAAAGGAAAGAACAATGAAAAAA
>NNCF01132550.1:86152-110053 GCA_002313205.1 Laupala kohalensis | reverse complement strand
CCGCGTACTCTGCGCATTCGCCAAAAATATTCCTTAACACTCAGGTACGTAATTTTGTCAGCTTACTCACTCTGTATTTGTTTTCTTTTCTTTTATTCTTTTTTCATTGTTCTTTCCTTTCTTTATTTCAACAACAACCAAAAATACACTTCTTTCGATACTGTTTCACCCAATTATTATATACTTTCATATTATGTATCTATTTTTATATTTTTTATTTTATTTTTATTTTTATTTATTTTTATATTTTCAGTGTATGTTACTGATGATGGTTGCTATGCAGCCGAAAAAGCTTTTTAACACCAATAAAGAAATGAGCAACATGAAAACGACCTTTAATTTATCATGCTTTGATAATGTTGCTAAAGCTCCACAATTACCAAGTGAAAGAAATTCACATTAAACGTGCACCGGGAATTGATCTTATATCTGGTAAAGTATCACAAGAGTTATCTGATATGTACTATTCACTAATAACCTTCATATTCGATGTAATACTTACAATCAACATTTTCCCCAGCACTTGTGAAATTGCCCTAATAATTATGATTCTGAAACCTGGGAAAAGAACTAGATGTTTCCTGTTAGTGGCCCTTACGCTTACTTCCAATATTATCTAAATCTTTGAGGTGTACGCCAATAAGATCAAAACGATGGCACATGGTGACATTTCACCTCGTAATTAATCTAAATTTAATTCTTCTTCCAAAAACATTATTGTTCAGAATTCCTTTCTCTAAATTCAACTTCCCTTTCCGGACCTCTGCGACGCGATTCTCCCGGTTTCTTCGGCACGCGGTATTACACAGGGTGCTCGTAAGATATGTGGTAGCGTACCGCAGATAGGAATATTTGGAGTGCCACGGGCTCACAGACATGTGACGTCCGTTATGCCCATGCACACATATAAGAACACCAAAACAATGCTCGCGTCGGTGTGTCTGGGTGTTCTAGAATGATTTCTTTCTATGTAAAATTCCATCAAAATCCTGCTAGTTTCCCTCTCCATACATTTTACACATCAGAAACTATTGGAAAATTTACTTGAGTTCTCCAAAACTATTTGTCGGAGAGTTATCTTTTTACAAATGCATGCCATTTAAGAAGTACAAGAAATGGTGCCATTGACTCATGACGTCACAGTGTACGTCGCGTCGAGAGCAGAGTGCATTGTCATTGCCCTGCATGGCGTGGTTCAGAGTGTACTTTATGATCTTGGGGATAAACATTCAATTAAAACTAACTTTTAATCCACATAAACTTGCTCTTTGTGTACAATCTTGCTATAGAAATGGACTGTGTTAATGGTAATACGTTTAGTAGAAGGAAAGGGGTTGCTTTGTGCAGGGATGTCGAAATACGACATTTGAAAACCCCGAAAAAACAATTCATAGCCGTTCCCAAAGGGAAATGAGAAAGACATAGTTTCTTAAAATTTGCCGTGACCCAAAAATATCTTTAAATTTCAATTGTATCATTTGAAGTGATTTTCATAGTTACATTATTATTATTATGCACAATATCTTGTTTTGCAAATTCATGTTTACCAATTTAAAAAGTTTAATCCTTATCTATATGTATGACTACATAAGCCATTCGCGGAATAATTTTCGCATAGGCAAATGTCTCGTTGGCACTGATTGCATGAATGAAAAAATATACACATCTTATTTACCATAAAAATGTATTCATTTGCTACAGCAATTCCTACTTACTAGTGTACAAGAAATTAAACTAGGTCTATTTATAACATTTTCATTGCTCTAAAAAATGATAATATTATATATGTTTCAGCTTCAAGATGATTTTGAATATTTCACACGCATTCGATTTGATATTAATGATGAATATTGACCGATTGTGCTTTCGCAAACCCCATATTCCCCATTCAGCGCTCAGTAATATACAATACAAATAATAAACGTAGCCTCTACGCACTCTTAAATGCGAGCACTGTAAACACATCGCGCCTCATGACGTCACAAAGTCTCTAAACAATCAAGATGAACCATCAGTCGCATGGTAAAATTTAAATTATTTACGATTTTTGACAAGCAAACTATTTATCTTTCTAAAAATAAATAATACTATTTACTCTTTTAGAAATTAACCTTATTGGTATTGTTGTCCATACGAAGCCATGACAAGCCGTAACGTCATAGGGTTTTCAGCCCGGTGCGCCCTTCAGTCGATATGTAAGGGTTAACGCGCACTAGCCCGACCAAGACTTGTCGCATACGGTCAGTTTTTACGTGGGATTAAATGGAACAAAGCGCACTATGCAAAGTGCGGCCCGTCAGTCGGGGTCTGGTCGTCCGACCCGAGTCTGGTGGTTTTGGTCGGGCCAGACTCGCCTTCATTTGCAGTCGGAAAATACACAGATAGTTATGGCGCTTCGCGCACTGCCACCAACTCTGACCCACTCACTAGGGACTGAATAGGTGAACAGTAAACTAGTGCGATGTCGCTTTTACCAGAATTTAATACAGTAAATTTCATTGTAACTATTAAACATAGGTCCTATTAGGGGATTTTTCCTCACATGAATACTGTAACAGAATTATGCCCCATACGTCGCCTGCAATTTTTCTAAGTAACTCATCAAAGCTCTTTACAGACATTCTCGTATAGT
Organism: Laupala kohalensis; assembly: GCA_002313205.1. NCBI lineage: Eukaryota > Metazoa > Arthropoda > Insecta > Orthoptera > Trigonidiidae > Laupala > Laupala kohalensis. Next base: position 107,421 of record NNCF01132550.1, on the reverse strand, counting down.
TGAAAAACTTTTCTTCCTATTGACGTGGTTCGCCATAAAACGTAGCAAACTGCTCTTTTGTGGATCTAACAGATAAAAAGGAATGAACCCAAAATAACTTTCGCTTCCACCTCATATAACTACGATACATGTGCACTACAACAACAGTCTCTTCGACATCCATCTCTCAACTGAAGAAATCGCAGTCGTGGTCGTCTTTTTTTAATACGGTCGTACCAAGATTTGTCGCAGTCGTGGTCGGACTAGTGCGATTTCACTCTAAATTGTAGCGAAAAACTGTGTTCGCTCTTTCTGATTGTATTCGTTTCATGGTCGGTAGTCCGGCCCAAGCTATGTTCTTAAATAACGGGTCACAACCCCATCTCATACTTATTATATAAAATGTAATTTATATGTGGTGTCTTATTGACTATTAGTAGACCCTGAAATCAATTCCAAGTAGGGAATATCCCGGTCAAGATCTACCAATATCTGTTGTATTCTGTACCCATCAAACCCCTCTGTGGGCTTCTACGATCGCCCTTAGGGAGGCTTGCGACTTTTTCCTGCAAGTTACATATCGCCTGAAACCCTATGACTTTACGGCTTGTCATGGCAACATGTGGACAATCATACCAATAGGGTTATTTGTAAATAAATAAATAGCAAAAGAATATTTCTAAAAGAAGTTAAATAGATTAAATTAACCTTTATTTCCTATGGAATCTAACTCGTTAGCTATTGGTTATCTAGCGATGAAGGTAAACCCGGTACTTTTTAAGTATATCCCCTGAGTGCGGGCGGAGGGAGGAGTCCGGGACTGACTTAGTAATATTCTAGTGGGACGTTTTATCCAGGCTGTGGCAGTACTCACCGTTTGGCTGATTTGGAAATCTTTCTGCGCGGCTAGGCTCATTTTCTTGCGACGCCTAACTCGCAACAGGGAACGCCGAAGGGGTCACAGCGTGGCTTTTAGGCAGAAAAGGACAAATTCACTCGCTACTGGATTAAGTAGTCATCTTTATACAGGATGGGAATCTCCGCCCTTTGGAAATAACACCTTCCGATGAAAACGTCGCGCCACCCCATCCGCCAATGTGAAGTGCCCCGAACCGGTGCATCTCAGAATAAACTTTCACATTTAATCTGTGGAACTGGACGTGACAAGTAAAATACACCGTCGGATAACTTCATTTCCTTCTTGAGTGCAGGTAGTCTGGTTAGGTTATCTGTTGGTCAAGCGGGGTTTTTGTCCGTATAAATCCTCCAGACCTGCGGGGTTTTTGTCCGTATGAATCCTCCAGACCTGCGGGGTGCCTAATGCCGTAGTGCTCTAAATATACTCCGAGTCACGTAACTTTGCATAAAAATATCAACATATCTCCCTCATGCATATTGCCAACTTCAACGAAATAAACGTTCGAAACACATCTGCTCGGATAAAGACCTGGAATGTCATTCGTCTCACCTGCTGTTATGTGAGGTTAGAGTTCAGTAACTTTATTGATGTATTTCATGTGACGCTAACTGCTATTAACTCAAGAAAAATATTCTGTAGAATGCGAATCGTATTGAAGTATAAATAACAAACGTTGTCACTAAATGTCACGTATAAAAACAATGAAATTATAGTATTTATCATTTTTCACTGTACACAATACTAATTGTCGTATTGATTCTAAGTTAGTATCACAAAAAGTATTTTGTAGCCCATTTTACGGTTACATATACCTATAACAATGAAAACTAACGTAACTCACTCGAATGTTACTAATAACAATAAAAAATTAAAAAATTCAACAGGAAGCAATTGCACATTTGTCCCACAAACAAGTCACAGGAAGACGATCTGAACTCAATCATACGATCAGAACACATTGGCGCACATGTGTATGGAAAGTGATGTTTAGGTTGGGGATGTATTTAAGTTTCTCAAATATCCGAAATCACTAGCAACATAAACGCGGGGAACAAAATATTTATATACTTCTCCTTATGGATCGCTGGAGAAAAATTGCATTGGCTACGCTGCCAACCAACCTCAAAGCAGATAGACTGGAAGTAAATAATTAAATAAATAAATAACTTATCTTCAAAATAGCGCTTACCAACCACGTATGATTACATCTGTTATAAACCAACTTGATGAACATTAACAAATTTTATTGGCATAACAAACATACAACTCAACTAAAGACAAATACAATACATAGTTCCAGACTGAAACCGTTCGTTCCTGGAATGGACTTGTGAGTACGCAACAGTCTATACAGCGCCTTGTCCTTCTGCACCCCTTCCGTTGGCAATTTTGACATCCCTCTCTTGAAGTCTCTCAGCTTCCTTTGACTGGGTCTCATTTGACTCAGGGAAACTGTTACTCAGTCTCATTTGATTGAGGGAGGAAAGGCGGCGCCCTAATGTACCGAATGCCATTACTCTTACAAAAACTCTCAAACTGGTTTGAGAGCCCCATTATCAGTTACTAGTGTTTTTGGAAGTCCTTTCGTCAAGAATATACTCTCTAAGACCTTGATGGTGGCTGCCGATGTTGTAGTCATCTCACAATGTACGATTAATTTAGTAGCGCATCCTCTACCACCAGCCACATTGCGTTAAAGAAGGGTCCTGAATATTTCACATGTATTCTTTCCCATGCCTCAGTTGCTGGAGGCCACGCAGCCAAAACTCGATGCCGGTGCTTTTGATTTGTTTGACATGACAGACAACCTCGTATTAGCTCTTCTATTTTCTTATTCATTGATTGCCAATAGCAGTACTTGCGTGTCATCTGTTTTGTTAACGATATACCCCAATCTCCTTCATGAAACATTGTTAATACCGACATCGTTAAGGATGCGGAGACCACTACCCTCCGTTTGCCCTTTTGCTTCTACCATTAACGCCCCTTCACCAACTGCCACTCTCTCTAACAGGTGCTGAAACTTTCTCGGTACTTCAGAGGGCAAACTCTCTTCCGTTCCCTTAGCCTTCGGTCTAATATAATTGACTAGAGGTGGCAGCTCCTTGTCCTTGCCTATTTCTAGTGCCACCTTCTCTACCTCCACTGGGAAACCTTGCAACACTAACTCTCGTCTTTATCCACCGGCAAACACACCTCCTCCATCTCATAAAAAATCATACCTGGCCCAGGGAACCTCGATAACGCATCCGCATTGGCATGCTGCCCAGTACTTCTATAGTGAACACGCTAATCATAGTCCGCCAAAATTAACGACCATCTCAACAATCTTTTTATTGTTGCTTCTGGCATATTTCTACCTTGACTTAATGGTGGCACTAACAACTTATGATCTGTAATAATGTGGAATTTCCTTCCATATAAATATACATTAAATTTCCGCACCCCAAAAACTATCGAGAACGCTTCCTTCTCAATTTTACTGTAGTCTATTTAATGTATGTTAAAAATCTTGGAAGCAAACTCCATCGGGAGTTCTTATTCTTCCTCATCCTTCTGCGAAGGCACCACACCTACTCCATAGCTTGATGCATCTACCGCTGGAATGGTTATTCGATCTCGATCAAAATGTGCTAACTGAACCGCCCCTATCAGTCGGTCTTTAAATTGATCAAACTCCTCTTGACATTCTTTCTTCCACACAAAAGCTACTCCTTTCTTTCTCAGACGATTTAGTAGGGGACGCTACAGTGGAAAAGTCATTTATGAATTTCCCATAAAAATTTATTTTCCCTAGAAAAGACTGTAGCCGACTCAGATTTGTTGCGACTGGAATATCAATAATCGCTCTAGAATTCTCTCCTGTAGGTTTAACACCATCCTTGTTTTACACAATTTAGCCAATAACAACCTCATACTGGTCAGGTGTTCTTCATTCATCTTCCCTGTTCCCACAATATCATCTAAATAATAAGCACACCCCGGCGCTTGTGCAGTTATTTGTCTGAGGAACTTCTGAAAAATAGCCACTGATGATACAACTTGAAAAGGCAATCTCTGGTACTGAAACAGGCCCACTTGTGTATTAATAACTGCTAGCTTTTTTGCATTGTCATCCAACCTGATCTGTAAATATGCATCCTTCAAATCCACTTTAGAAAAACCTCCTCCTGCTAACCAGCTAAATAAGTCCTCTATTCTCGGTACGGGGTACTGCTCCACTTCTGACTGTGCAATCACTGTGCCTTTGAAATCCCCACAAATTCTCACACCATTAACACGTTTCCTAACTACCACAATTGATGTCACCCATGCACTAGTGCTTACCGGCCGCAAAATTCCTCTCTGCACCAATTTTTGCAACTCCAACTTCACCTGTCGTCGTAGGGCGATGGGAACTTGTATCGCCTTGTAGAACGTGGGAACTACCCCATTCTTAAGCTGAAAAATAGCCTCAAAATATATACTCATATCCTCAAAAACTTCCGCAAATTCTTCTTTCAGCGCTTCTGCTTAATCATAGGGTACTTCGTCCTGTACTAAATTCACATTATCTTGAAGTTTAAAGCCAAAGCATTGATTCCATCCATACCAAAAATTTTTGTAGCCTCAAAACCATTGACCACTATCACTTGCATCACTTTGTGTACATCTCTGTACTTCATTCTGACCTTCAACAACTTTTTTACATCAATGACATTTTTCCCAAATTCTCTTAGTTTACGCTCACAAACCATACACTTAGGTGCCCCAAATGCATGATAAACCGCTAGATTACCCCGTGACTCCGTATCCTACAAGAATCTCACTTGCTTGCCCTCCATACTAAAATCTATTCTAATTTTCAAGTCCCTTTCAGGTTCAAAATCGCAATTATCTCTTCACATTCCATGTCCTCCTCTTTTCTTTCTTTCTCGTACTTTTCGCAAACCTCCCTTAAATGACCTATAATTCCACAACAGGAAGGATAGAAAGATGGTTCTCGGAGAATTGGCAAAAGCAAGAACCTTGCTGTATCTGGACATAATGCATAGCATAGGTGATAAGATGGCCGACCTAAGTTCAACAAAAGTCTTCAGAAATCGGACGCAGGACTTAACTTACGAACCAGTCAACACTCTAGGAACAGTAAATTATTTCCTGAAGCTGTTAAATTTGAGAATGACAGTGCTCCAAGAAAGATTCCCCTTCAAATTCCATCTATTGTTATAAATGGAAAAAGAGATAAAGCAATCAAGAACATCGAGAAAATCAAGTCAGAAGTTGCAAAGGACTAAAAATTACCAAAGTAAGAATAGAAAAAATGTCGTATGATACCAAATGGTACATTAATAGAAAGCAAATATGAAGAGAACATTAAAGTTATTAAAGACGCACTTCAGACATCGGACAAATTAACGACGGACTACTTAAGAAAGAAGTAATCATTCAAGGTGTTCGTAATGATGTTCAAGAACAGTCGATTATAGAGGAGATTATGATCACTGAGGCAGTATCAGAACAGAAGGAAAGGTTATACGTCAGAACAAGGCTTGGTGAAAGAGATAAATTTAAGAATTGTTTTTTTAATTGCCCTCATAATTACGGAAAAATTTCATTTCAAAAGGGAGAATCTATATAGGTTGGAACTCGTACAAATGGAAATGTTTGAAGTTCCTGTGGGATGCCTGAAATGTCAAAAATACAGGCATCTTGCGAAACAATGTAAGCAAGAGATCGACTCTTGTTCAAAATGCGGAGAAGTTGGAGTCGGTATTTGCAGGATGGTGTGCACATGCTGTGCCACCTGCAAAAAAATTGAATAAAAGTTATTTACTGAAAATACACTTAACTGATGATATAAAGAAATGCCCGATACATAACAAGAGCAATGGGCAATTTAAGAAGACAGAATGATTACTGATTGTGAATTAAAAATGGCACAATTCAATGCTAGGACCATGAATTCGGCTATTGTTGTGCAAGAAAAATATGTATTCCAAAATACGATTAACATTGTGGTGTTGCAAGAACCTTATACGGAATGCAACAAGGTAGAGGGTATTCCCATGTGGTATTAAACTACAGCAATAAATACAGATAAGCCTCTGGCAGCAATATTAATTACAAACCCACAGGTGGATGTTCTCAAGTTAGTACAATACACTTCCAAACAAATGGTCATCTGCCAAGCAGCGTGGAACCGTAAAGTGATCATTCTAATATCACTTTACTGCCCGCCTTGTCAGGGCATAAATATTCGAATAGAATTCCTAGAATTTGCTATGAGACACCTAGCCGAATGTAATAGTTATGGATGCCAATGTGAAGTCTAACTTACGGCATAGCAGCCGCACAAATGAGAGAGGATTAGAATTGGAAAAATGTAATATCGAAGTACAACTTACAAGTGGCTAACAAATCGTCCCCTCTAATAACTTTCACCTCAGAAATAGAAGCAAGTAAAATAGATATAACTTTAGAGAAGTACAATAGAGAGGACTGCATTTACTATTGAAAAGTGGATGATTATTTTACTGGTTCGGATCATCGCCTGTTTGGATTGTTGGATTTGAGACATCTCGGGAGTTCGCGGGAGAATATAAATTAAAAATGTAGCTTCTCTGGAAATTGCAGCTGACAAGATACGACTGCCTTCAGTCTTAAAATCCCTAGAAATGGAAACTGGCCACAACTTCTTTCGAGACTACCGCTCAAGTCGTCTTAAACGCTCTCCTGCCCGGTGATGACGTTGAATCAGAAACGGAAGAACACTGAAATTAGACTTCATTTACATAGTTCGTATGATGTCAAAAATTTTAACTTTGACATCATTTCAACTGATTTTTAAATGTTATTAATAATCTAGACTGTAAAAGAGCCTCGGGTAGAGATGAAATGTCACCAAGAGTGGAAAAGGAAGTTTTACTCCAATTTCATAACACAGTTACTACGATATTAAGAAAATGCATTAACCATGAGTACTTTCCTAAAGTTGGAAGGAAACACTAGTCACTCTTCTCCTTAAGGGTAATGACTAACCAGAAGAGGATCTGAAGTCTTTCAGACCAATCTGTATACTCCTTGTAATTGGAAAGATCCTTGAAAGACACATGGTGAAATCCCTGAACCAAAATATTGCTGATGGAAATTATCTTTCACAACAACAATTTTGCTTCAGATCATGTCTCTACTGAATATGCAGTTTTCAACCCAATTTATTACGTTAATTCCGTGTCGCAATTCAATTAATACACGATGATAATTTTCATCTTCATTACTGGAGCTTTCGCGAACGCTAGGAGGCTAGGTATTTTAACGTCTCTAAGAAAAATCGAGGCATCCTCTGGGTTGATTAAGATGAATGAAAGTTATCTCTCAGAAGAGCTGTCATTTTCCATGAGGGAATAGTCATCTCCAAAACACTAAACAAAGGATGTCTCCAAGGATCAGTATCTGAACCGGTTCTGTGAAATTTGATCATCGACTCTCTTTTAATGGAAACAAATAATACTACCTTTTACTCCATAGCGTATGCTGATGATCTGGGGAAAGCTATAGAAGGTGAGAGCAGAAGAATCCAGGAAGACAAATGGCACAGAGCGCAAATAATCTCGAACTGGTGCCAGTCAAACAAATTAATTGTATGTGAAAAGAAGACTACTCTTATGATTGTGAAAGACACACTCAAAACCAATAGATCACCCATGACAAAACTACACAATACTTATACCGGAGCAGTTAGGACACAGAAGTATTAGGGAGTACTGGTGGACTCCAAACCCGAACATGCACAAATGGTGACAATACAAGCAAAAAATGTATTCTTCAAACTTCGAAGACTGTCATCCAAGAGGGATATATTGGAAAACAAACTTTAAAAACAATCTACAATGGAGCCTTCATTCCTATTGCATCATACTGTGCGTCAGTTTGGATGAATTATTCCAAGTTCGTCATAATTAAAAATCTAATGGAAGGAAAAACATTTTTTATACAATTTGTGGCGTATTTCTTAAATGAGGAACAAAGTTATAGTCAACCGAAAAATATTGATTTGCCAAAACCGGTTTTTGCCATCTTCAGTGGCCAACAATCAAGATACAGGAATATATTTAGCTACTGGTAAAATTGGTCATAATATAATAATGATATATAGTAATAATTATAAAAATATACATTAAAATACAGAGTACTAGTATGTTGTAGTTAATAATAATCAGAGAATTTAATATTAGTTTGTTTCATATAATTCAAAGATTATATAAATAGTTAGATGATAAATGTTTGTTTACAAAATTGTTACTTGGAAAATTGAAATTAGTGAATATTTTGCAATAAGAAAAAGTTTTATAAACCGAGCATCTTACCTTCTCTGCCCTGGACGGTGTATGTAATATTGTAATACCACTTACTGAGGTTCCTTAATCCAAGGAAAACGCCTAAAATAAATTGACTTAATCTTTTAATTACACAAATACATTTAAATTTAATTGCATGCTACACAACCCCCAAAATTCACACATTTCCCAAATTACCATAATAAGCACATCCCTTTACAAAATAAACCCTTAATTTAATTTTACATCATCTCCAAAACAAACAAATGTCATTTGGATTTAAAAAGGAACAAGATAATTAGTACCGCTCATCTTCTTTCAATGCCCAATTTATTCAATTAACACTGGGAACAAGAGCTCTGAGCGAGAGCTTTCATAATTCTCCTCGAAGCACATTATCTTCTCGCTTGCAGCTTAAATGTTAAAGGTGGACGCAGCCAACCTGGAGAATACCTTTGATAGACGACAAATCAGTTTTGTTGTTGTGGTAGAAGTTGCAAGACCCCAGACGGCATTCGAGCTCGAACATTGACCCTGTTCACCTCACAGCTGGTCGTTCGCGCCACCGGTTGTCACCCTGGCGTACTGCATCATCGCTCCATTCAGGCCCATTCTCGGAACTGCCGCGTATCGACATTACCACGAACGAAGTTGCGCGTCGCGGGTTCGATTAATTTTCGACTATTTCCGAACAAAAGAAGTTTCATTACCTTTAGTGAAATTAATGAGCTTCAAGCTGCCACCTCATGGCAACCTGAGCTGAACAAAATGTTGAGACCCAAAGTTTCAAAGTTCACTCGGAAAATTTTTCCAAGTAACGACCGATAAGTGTCATTGGAAAAATGCACTAAGTCTCGAAATGCTCGGAACGAATAACAAGAATCGCTCTCCGAGCGAATGTCTCAGAATATTGACGAGAATGAAGCTAAGAATGATTTTGGCGAGAATATTCTCCGAATGTTCTAAGTTCGTTTCTGTGCTCGTATCAATTAGTTTTTCTCCCACCCTACCCGTCTGTCACTTACCCACGTGATCTACGTTTCCAAAAATCATGTGACTTACTCTTCCAATAATCTCAAAATCCCTCTCCTCATGAAGTTGCTGTCATAGGTTAATTTTCAACTTGAGAACGCGCGCACCAGGCCAATCCACGAGCTGCATTTTTAAACATTTCCACGATCAACGGATTCCTCCTCCCCAACCGTTTTTGAGCAATCTTTACCAGACGGTTTTTAACAATGAAGACACTAAATTTATTCCACTTTCTAAATTTTCAACGGCCGAACTCGTCCCTGTAAAATTTTACTCCCACGGTCTGGCGTCGTCTGCCCGGACGCTACACGAACTAAGAGAGTACTCTCTCAAACCCGCGCAGCTATTGTGGGCCCTTAAACTCATAAAACCTTTCTCTTTCTTCTCTCGCCTCTTCTGGCCGCTGCGTGTCCGAACTTGTATCTTACAACTGACGTGACCTCCTTTTCTTTCAAAACATTTAATCCATTTCCGTGGCTACTAGTTTATTTTCCAACGAACTCTGTTTTTGATATACGCGCTATTTTTCGCTTCCGATCAAAATAAATACGTTGTACAACGCTCCCTTCCCCTAGCTTCTTTTTAAATTTGGTTCCTGGAACAAGGAAGCTCTGCGCCCACTCCAAAACGGCTAAGAGCCTTCCCTCTTTCCTCACGACTCTGCCTGTAACGGCCACAGAATTCTTCCGCTTACTAATACATTTGAATAAATAATAACCTCATAAGATTGATTATTAATTGGGAATTAATCAAATCTTACAATACTTACCTATTATATTGAACTCTCTGTAATTTTTTTCTCCGTTGATTTGATTTCATTGATACTCTATACTTGTAGGTACTGAGTCAACATAACCAAATGTAACGAATACTGACTTTTTGATGTTGAGAACAAGATTGTTACAATGTAACCATCTAAATATGATATCAAGTTTATGATTCATTTTCTCTGCTGCTTCAGTCCAGGTATTACCACAGATTGGAACTGCCGTATCATATTTAATTCCGCCGGTATATTTGGCAAGTCATTGATATAAAAGATGAACAAAAGTGGACCCAGATTGAACCCTATAGAACTCCAGCATTAATCGTAATTGGTTGATATTTTGTACCATTAATTTGTACCATTTTAATTCTGTTAAGATAGCTTTCAGTTAGTTGTAGGTATATACCTCTTATTCCCATATTATACAACTTAGCTAAAAGAATACCATGGCCAACAATATCAAAGGCCTTAGAGTAGTCTACGAAGTCAACAACGGTCGGCTTACTAGCACATAGCTAATCACATAAAAACTTGCTTAGTAAGGCAATTGCATCATCCGTACTTTCTCCTTTGAGAAATCCAAACTATCTGACTAGTTAATTTGTATAACCTATTGAATCTACACCTTTCAAACTTTCGCAAGGTTAGATAAGAGTTCTACTGGTTTATAATGATTAATCTGAGTTTTCAATCCATCTTTGTGTATTGGGAAAATCTCTGCGTCTTTTAGATGGTTTGGGAATCTGCCTAGCTCAATAGCCTTATTTATGATTCCAGTTAATATTGAGGATAAGTAAAGCGATGCAAGTTTGAGAATATTAGTATCAATACCACTGTAACCGTCTGTCTTGTTTTTTAGCTAGGAAATAATATTACTGATTTCGTATTCATTAGTTGGATACAAATATAATGTACGGTTATTGAAGAGCACTTGTGGGATTTCGTATTGTTGTAATGGACTAGCTGCATTCTTCTTTAATCTAGTTGCTACGTTACCGAAGAATTCATTAAAACTTTTTGCCTTAGTTAAGTCATCTATAATTAATCTGTTTGTCCAGTACGATGCCATCGATATTGTTTTCTCTAACTTTTGTGTTTAATTTGTGATCATATTGCCATAGATGTTTAGTATCAGCTTTCTGAATGCATAACTGTTCATGCTTATTCTTAGCCATTGAAGTTATTTTCTTTAATTTTGTTTCATACTTTATAAAATCTTTTGTCAAATTATTTGGGTCATTTTTGTAATGTCGTTAATAACTGCCACTGGTTAGTAACAAAACAACTTTTATTTTTCAGTAGCAATACACATACAAATTCCAGAATATTATAGCCGTCGGTCTCAATTCCATAAATCCAGTAGACAGTTGCCACAATAGCGTCGGGTCGAAGTTTCGCAAATCCAGTAGATAATTGCCTTGGTAGCGCCGAGTCGAAGTTCCGTCGTGACGCAAGCTGCGGCAAGACCTGGTTCCGAAGGGAGGTCCTTAACTGAAGCGCTTCGGTTGTGGTGTCTGTCGCTGCACAGCTTATAAGCGGTCGCTCTCCCGCCGCCCGCCTCGTATTGGTGCTCGTTGACGTAACACGACGCTGGCGTTACTTGCCATGCCCAAACTGCAGTTAGCCCTGTCTGCGGGTAATCTAGAAACTACTAGCTCCCGCGGTCTTCAAACTGCAGCGTATGCTGCAATTTTTCCAAGATTTATATAGTGCATTCTTAGTAATGGTTGAAACCACTAAAGCAGGTGTCATACAATCCTTTGTTGGTGTTTGGTTTTGTGCAACATACAATGGATTTTATACCATACAATAGTTTATTACCTAACATTTCTAGGGCTTCCTCATTATCTTATGTCGTCAATATGTCATTCCATGATTCAGTATCACATAATTGTATAAGCTTGCTTTTATTGATCGCATATCTTTCCTTGCACATGCATTTCAAATTACTCCCAGATAGAGCTACAGCTAAGGGATAATAATCAGTGATATTTTATCAGCAGTGGCTCATTGTTTACTGTTCATGAAAATAGGATCAATGCATGTTCCTTCATCCAGATTCTTGTTTGGGCGTGTACATGTTTATCAATGACTGATAACCATTCTACAGCAAGAAGTAGAAATATTGTTCAGCTTTTTCATTCAAATCAGTTACATCAATGTATCTTGTACAATTTATTATGAACTGATCAATTATTATTATGTTAAGACCATTTTTACCAGTAACTAAATATATTCCTGTACCTTGATTGTAGGCTTGAATGTAAGATGACAGCATAAGCTGTTGAAAGCCAGTTTTGGCAAATAAATATTATTCGATTGACTATAACTTTGTTTCTCATTTAACTTAAAAACCGAATACAACACCATTATCTAATTACAATAATGGAAGCGTATTTCTTAATTTGAGACCTTTGCTCTCTCTTTTAAATTTTTACCCTGAGGAGTGAGCGAATTCATTGACTTTACCAGAAATGTAAAATTCCCTAACTTTTCCCAGATTTCGTTTTTTCTGGTAGCACACCACCCTGCGACATTTCAAAGTGTGACATTTATGCATAATATTAGCCATATTTGCATCCCTCCACACTCCAAGAGTTACCCAACGTGAGAGGGGTGGCATAAAACCTACCAATAAGTATACATCTAGAAGTGTGCATTGTGACACTCTCATCCTAAATTTTATGACGATACATCTCAAAACACAGAAGTCACCTTGCAATGCATTAAAACTGCTTTGGTATGAAGGATTCTTGTAAGGATATTAAAACTTGTAGATGTTAAAATTTAAGAATGTGAAAGCTGATTTTCCACACCAATTTCTATTTAACAAGAATCTTGAATTTAGTTTTTACTTAGGAAAGAGTAACAATGGGATAGATATTTTAATTGAAATATCATAATATTTTTGGAGTTCACACTTTATTGTGTGTTATATATTAAAGTATTTGAACAATATCGCCAATGGATGTAAGTACAGTAATAAATTATTTCAACCGTATTCTCAGTAACACTGCTTACACCTCACAACACCACAATACAATAAAAAGTACAATATTCTGTGAAGAAGCAAATCAATCACATGCGACAGAAGTTCACTTATTCTGGATAGTAAATTAAGAGCTTAACCATTTGTATACAAATAATTTTTGTTAAATTATGAAAACAATAAAACTTAAAAAAATTGATGACATACAAAAATATGACTAAACTGGTTGTCAAAATTAGAATCAATTGACAACCTCCTCCGAAAGTGAAAAGTGCCAGCATCTTTTCATACAAACTATTATCAGTTCATACATCAAAATGTTAGTTAATTTCTTAAATCAAAACGATATTGGAAACATGGTCAAAAAGGAATTTCAACATAAAATTCATAACAATGTCTTTCACAAGGAAATTGAAGAGTGCTTCATATACAGGAATGTTAGGATCAGAAAAAAGAAAATGGATTCTTTCAAATGAGAACATTGCCAAACAGAAATAAACACACAAAATTTATGAACAATAAGATTATAACACACACTTTATTTTATACCCAGTTCTCACATATTGCACACACCACAATTATACCTCCAAAAACAGTCAATGCCCAGATAGTAGAGACAGCTGGCTTGAACTGTGAGCAGGAAAGGACTGAAGCACACAGCGAAAGAACTTGCTGACCAACCACACAGTCTTCCACAGCGATGCTAACCCCTTGCTCACGCTAACATCCACACATCCACATTTTATTCCTGGCCAATGTGAAATTTATATTCAGCATTCAATAAAACTTCTTGGCTTGAGCTTCTTTGCTGTCTCTGTAAATGTGACAAACTTGAAACAAATACATAATTAGCAGTCGTGAAAATACACAGAGAAGAAGAGGAAGGAGGAGAGGAAGGAGGAGAGAAAGGAGGAGAGAAAGGAGGAGAGAAAGGAGGAGAGGAAGGAGGAGAGAAAGGAAGAGGAAGGAGGAGAGAAAGGAAGAGGAAGGAAGAGGAAGGAAGAGGAAGGAAGAGGAAGGAGAAGGAGGAAGGAGAAGGAGGAAGGATGTATCTTATTTGTATTTTGTGCAAACAAATTTGCAACTTCCAGCATCGCAAGTATGCCAACAGTTTCCAGCATGGGACATCATAGGGGTGTACATTTCATAAGGTAAGTGGTAAAGAATATTTTCTTGCCGCCAAATTTTTGTGACAAGATAGAGCTATAATAAAGTGACAGCACATTATGAAATCTACCTCCACACTCACCTATAGTACGAGTAGCCAATAAGTATCAATAACTGAGCAGCGACAGCGAAAAGGAAGACAGTTATGCTGAGACATGCAGGTGCAGAAGGGCAGCCTATGGATGGAGCTCTTTGCGCAGCGGACGCAGCGGCAGCAGCTGCATCTCGCTTCGCAGCATTAAGCCCATCACGCAACTCGCCTGCCAAGTTATGCAGGTCAAAGGCAGAGCCAGCTCCTCCTGCCTGTCCACCACCTTTGCCTTGAGTTTGCAGGATTGAATCAGTACGTGAGCTCACCTCAAGTAGCATTGCCCTGAAAAATTAGCATTTTTCTAATATAAAAAGGTTCATGAAATAGGAAAAATGAGCTATTTCAACAAATGTATTGTTCATAAACTAAAAGTGAAAAATAATGTATTCATTTCAGTTCGATACACTTTAGGTTTGTTCCAGCAATAACTTCCGAACAGTTCGGAACGGTTCGGAATTCTCTCGGGATTTCCTCAATGCGCATGCGCGGCATTCAGGACGGTTCCGAACCGTTCGAGATTGTTTGCTGCTGGAACGCCTTTTACGCGCCATAGTTTAAAGTTCGTCCGTTAGATGTCACATGAACTTGACAGCAGGTCCATCTCGCGAGGAAAAAATAAAAAGATATAGCAGTCCCCTCGACATGGCGCGTTAATCAAAGGGCAACAGCGCTTTTTTTCAAATATAAACACAAAAATTATTTTAAATTTGAATTATGTATATTTAAGAGTATTTAAAAGTTCTTGAGTAACAATTTTTTTATGTCCGTATCAATATATGTTGTGGAAAAATTATTTCTTTATTTTTAAAACCAATTTTTAATATTTAGTATTTTAATAAAATATTTGTAATGACGTGGTACCTGTTTTGGGTCAAATTAGATTAACAATGCCGTGTTATAACAACTTTTATTAATGATAGAGTGCACATTAAAAAACTCTTTTGAAGACAATGACAAACAACATTTTCAAGTTTTAATGAGAAAATGTGAACAAGAAGCAGTTCCAAAATGACATACATCTAGTAGAATTAGTACAAGTAAAAATAACCATATTTAAAAATGAGATAAAAATTAACAATTAGCTTATTAATAATGGTACATTGTGTTTTTATATCTTTTGATAACACACGGAAGACCAATGTGCAGTTGAGTGTATCACTGCTAGGCACCCGAATCTAGAGTATTTCGTGTTGTATCAAGAGATAAAACCACAATGTACCATTATTAATAAGCTACTTTATCTTATTTTTAAATATGGTTAAGGGCAGATGGAAAATTTTGCTTTTAGCCAATATTGAAATTGCTAGGTTTTATAAAAAATACAAGATTTTTTAAATCCGAGATAAAATCATAAAACTAATACATTTTATAAATAACTATCCCAGAAACATCATGTAAAATTTCAATGTCCTAGGCTTAACAGTTTTGCTAATATAAATTTTCAAAGCTGACCCATCCCTTGAGAACGCTATAAAATAGTGTTTCTTTTTACCTTCCTCACACAATTCAAAATACTCAGACACAAGCTCATACTTATATTTACTAACTTTAATATGTATATTTTCACACTTTGAATAGAAATTACCTTCTTTAAGAAAGAATGGAAACTTGATGCTTGACTTACCTTCCATTCTTTATTTAGCCTACCAGTAACCAAATAAAAATAAAAAGGTGATGAAGAAAGTAAAATATAACAGATGGCGAACAACGAAAAGTATTAAATCACAAATATAAATTAATCAAAGAAATGGGTCGTGAAATGAACTGAATCTAATAAAAGTAGAAATGAAATATCAGAATTAAATAAATACAAATGTAATAAAATGAAATGTACAGAAAATTTATTAAAAACACAGCTAAGTCTTCATAAACTACGAGATTTCAGTCACTGATCGAAAAGAATAAACAGGAAAAAAAGCGGGGTCAAAATGTAACAGAAAAGGTTCAAAATAGTCCGAAAGCCGAAAGTAAATAATTCAATTAAACAAGCAGGGTCAAAATATAACAGGAGAGGTTGAAAATGGTTCAAAAATCGAAAGAATAATCCTATTAATATCGCAAGGTCGAACAAAACAGGTAACACAATAGAGACGTTTACACGGCGACACCAAACAATCGATTCTCGCTTCCCTCCCGCTTATTTTCCCCACCGCCTACGAACCACGCGGGTGACCGACCGTAACCACAGTTCAGAACTTAAAATCCTTACAGAAATACACAAATCCAGAACTCTCAGAACGGTTCCGAACGGTTCGGAATTCCTCGGTGGCGCTGGAACAGCGAACTGGGACAAAAAGTTCGGAATTGTCACTGCTGGAACAGCGCACAACTGGGATTTCGCTTCTGCGCATGCGCGGGACAGTTCGGAACTATCCGGGATTGCTGCTGGAACAAAAGTTTTATCTGCACTTTTCCAATTTTTCTTTCAACTTCTACAATATAACTAAATTATCTGTTATCCATATATTTTTTATTAATTATTGTACTCGGTAATTTCCTCAGTTCGTGGAACTGACCCATCCCTCATTTTTAAACAATATAATTCAGTTCATAAAAAACATTATTATACATCCAAATATATTACATTCAGCGTCAGTGTTGGTCAAGGAACCCGTGTCACCCGGCCTATTTGCCCCAGAAACATTCCGGCCCATTGCCTATTTTTATTGCACATCGACAGTAACAAACAAACAAAAAAACAAATAAACAAGGTTCATTGTAATTTGATTTAAAAATACGTTTTAATTAATTTAAACGTAATTTATTTTACATACACAATGTTACTTATTATATAGCATTGCACATAACAATTCTTGTCTATTATTATTATTAATATTGGTCATAAAATTAGAATGAGCCTCCAGGTAATTATAGTATCAATTAACATGACAAAATAATTCCCGAGAGATACTCTACACATTATACGATAAAGTGTGTGACATCTTTAAGAAAAGTCCGAAAACTCATGGTGTTGCATCTCGTTACCTATTCGTACTATGAACATGAAATTACGCTGTTTTTGTAGGAGTTGTCGTTTAATAAGAATTTAGCAATGTTTTCCGTAAATTGACAAACTTTACAATTTTTGGAAAAAATATTAATTTTTGAAAACTATCACAACTATTTCATCTACGAAGCTCATTTAGTAATCATTCTTTTGGGGATTTACTCTAGTACAAAAAAGGTAAGAATAATATTTTCTGAGAAATGCATCGTGAGTTATTTCAATAAATCAAAGGGCGTCGAAAATGTAGACGTTTTTTCTGCGCCAGATGGCGCGCGGTGGCGCACTGAGGTCGAAAACTGGGGTCTTAAGTTAGGACCCTGTACAAATAACATACCAAAAAATGAGAACTACATTTTTCAACAGTATTTGTTGGGAAACAAATTAATTTTAACCACAGACCACAAACCTTTAATTGCTTTATTTGGAGAAAACTAAATTGTTGTTGTTGTTTGGGGAGCTGTAGGGTCCGTAATAAAGCATGTACTGAAGATTTACTATGTTCTTAAATACATTACACAATGAAATACTGATATCCAATAATTTTCACATAAACGCTGGTGTTTCCTGGTATCTAATTTCCGTTATACACGTTAAGGGGGGGGGGCAAACTTACCTGTGCTGAGAACAATAGGGAGACCCTGCGAGACTTTTCCTCGGTACGAATCTCTGAGATCCTTATAATCCATCAAAATCGTTTGAGGACATTTTCCTACAATTATTCACACAGCACTATTTGAGGTAAATAAGATGCAAATATTTGCAATAGTTTGAAAATTTGAACTACAAGACCTTTTGCAAGCTTGACCCCTTTTTGTGTGTATTTTACTGGGCTATTTGTCTTGCGTCGATATCTTGCCAAGACAGTAAAACATTTTTTTTTCTAAATATATATGGTTGTTGTGAAGAGTGACATGGATAATAGTTAAAGTTAATTCCACGTCAGTAATGACTCTAGTTACGGGTAACGTGACGGATCGTATATTCGGGATGGAAGAAAATCACCGTCACCGAACGCAACTCGAAACGGCCGGTTGACCTTCCGAAGTCTGGTGGGAAGACAACCGTCTGGGGGAGAAAGGAATCACCATCATTGACACCACGGTTTTCATCTTTGACACCATGGTTTCGGTGAAGTATTCCATTCATCCTCTTGTTGTTCAACGGTATAACATAACTCCGAAGGTGAGGGTGCGGGGATAAAAGAGAAGGAAAACCTACACTATTCTGAAAAAATGTCATTCAAAGCGAAGAGTCTACTAATCCGGCAAACACCTTCCGTATTTCCCCACCGACCACCGAAGTATGTCGAAGGGCATTGCTCGTCGCAGAGGTGGTGAAGCAGTTTTCGTGGAAAGTGCGACCATCCCACCACATTAGCAGACCCAATCATAATTTGTAGGGCGGCTAGTAGCTACCGGGCGAGAGCGGGAGTTATGTTGCGCGGCTTATAAGTAGAAGTGTTGAAAGTGATAGTCTGTAGTGTCTTGCCTCAAATTTGTTGTAGTCAGAAGAAAAAAATATATTTGAAATTTGGGCTAAAAACGATTCTGATAGGGGCAAACGTACCTGGGATGAGAACAATTGAGGTCCTTCCAGACTTTTCCTCGGTACGTATCTCGGGGGGACACAATCCTTTGAGGGGTCTCATATACGAGTATATGCCCTCTTCGAAATCGTTTAAGGGACACATTTCAACACAATTATTCATACGTAAACATGTGAAGAAGTCAAATAATAAACTCCAAATAATATAATTCAGGATAAACTTCATTTTTTCAATATTGTTTACGACAATTAACAGACCATTACTTTGTTTTTCTACGTTTCTCCATAAAAGCAATCCTCATTGTTTAAATTTACGATAAGACTCCGAAAATTTATCCAATACTTAAGATTTTTTACCGCGGTCATGTTTGTTTATTGTTTAATGTTGATTTCAATTGATGACGAAAAACTATATCATGTTACTAAGTAGTGTAAATTTGTTTATAGAGTACCTGACAGAGACTCAAGAGTCGAAACAATGAAATAAAAACATAAAGAAAAAAATGAAGTTATGCTCCATTAATGGTCGTAAAAAATATTGGAAAGGTTGTACATATATGGACGTAAATAATAAGTAAGTAGTTCATACTGTCGTATGATTAATCATGACAGGAAAAGCAAACAACCCCATTTTTAGATGCAACTGACGAGAGGGGGATGTTTAAAATGGCACGTTCTTTTGACACAAACTCCAATCCAAAAAAATATTACATTCAGTTGGTTGGATTTTCAAATATCCCAAAAATTTGCTCATTATAAAAACGGGATTGTGCAATGATACATTTCAAAAGGGAGGAGATAACTATACAATTGAAATGGCGAAAGTGCCTTCGGGAGAAGAAAATATAAAAGAAAGCGAATTACAAAAAGATGGGTACTTGGTAACATTTACACAAATTCCAAGAAACGTTTCTTGAAATTAATGGTAAAAAAAAAATTAAAGAACTTTAACATTTTTTTGTGGGGCTTTAGGGCTCGTCAACATCGAGGTCATTAGAGCCCTTGAACTTTAACAGTTGTAATTTTGGATCACGTCGAACCCAGTTCGAGATTATTAACAGATGGTTGCAAAAGGTAGACACGAATATTGGAAGCTGTCGGATACCACCACTTCACTGTGAATTGTTCGAAGTACTTTCTAAATTCTGCTCATCGATACATTGACACAAAACATCGAAGCAACGTGATCAAAAATAAAGAGATTTAAGAATTGTCAGCATGTGCACAGCCAAGTTTAATACGCACTTGATTGACTACCTTTGGAGAGGTTTGTAGGTCTAAAGAGGAATTATTGAAAGATTTAATAAATGCTATTAATTATATTTATTCATTAAAATTAATGCTAAGTTGATGGATATTGTTTCGCAATCCAATGTTATCACGTCGAACAGACTTCCATTAAAAATACTCCTTATTTCGTCAATGTGAGCCACAACCGATTCCGCATTGACGTGAGCGAAATTGGCGCGTTTACGCAGATTCCCGATGTGCGCAAAAATAGCATTATTTACGGCAGCCATCTTGAATGGTTTAGAGAGTCAACAACTTTAATGATACAATTTTGGCTTGGGTTGCTTGCTTGAAATGACCAGATCGAAAATAGAGAAATTGGAGTCGTTATAGCACTAATGAGTAGTAGTATTGCGGAGAAGAAATTTATTGATAAAAATAATAATAGTAACTTCTGAGAGGAAATCATAGGAGAAAAGCCAAGGTAGTACCAGATCAATGCCGAGCTCACGAAATGAACGATTAGTGGGGGGAGGGAGGCCCCCATGAAGGGCTCCCGTTTTTTGATATCTTTCTTAAGTCACTGAGTGACCGAATCGCAATCGGCCGCCCTCCCTCCTCTTTTCTCATAAAAATGTTTCCATTTGCGACTCAAACAAATCTGAATCCACACTCTCTCTTCTTAATTTTTGCCGCATTGAGGAGTTTCCTTTTCGCAAGGCACAGGCTGTGATTTATAAAAATCTTCTGAGCATCGCCGTCTAAGCCGAGATCGCGGGTGGTAAGATTCCGCTGCTGTCATAAATCTGTCCCTGTCTAGCTTTCTAACGAAAGACAAAGATCGACCCCGGGGCCGCCCCAGATGGAGGTGGACGCCTTCGGAAACAATTGTTTATCAACTGTACAGGGCAGTCGACCTTGAGGGCAGCAGCGACTCTCGACACCAACTCAATGACATTTTCTCCAGCCTTTCAATGACATTCATCCAACACGCGCTCTTCTAACGCCGAACATCGTCCAGAGATCTCGCCAAATGACTCCGAGAGTGTTGACAACTTGGCATCGAGGGCAACTATCCTCGACGTGTTTTCGCCAATCGCATCTGAGTATCGATTCAGGTGGTCTTTAAGATCGTTTATTTCCCCCCTGACCTCGGATAGCTGCTTTTCAAAGACAGCATTTGCCGCCTTGGCCTCCGACCTCATGTCGTTCATGATCTTGTACA
>NNCF01132550.1:69966-84791 GCA_002313205.1 Laupala kohalensis | reverse complement strand
GTTATTTATAGAGATACTTAAGTCGAGAAAGTTCAGAGTTTTTACCTTTTTCAATTTCTGTGGTAAATTTAAAGTTAGAGTGTACGGTATTAAAAAATTGTGTTAACTGTTCCAATTGTCGGAGTGTTCCCGTCTTTTTAATGGGTAATCTGGGGAAGATATTATTATCCTATAGGGGACATAAGGTTTGTGTATCTTTGGTAAACCATAAGCCAAAGAAATATTACCCGAGGTGGTATATAACCTATTCTGTTTCTTTATCTACGTAATTATTTAATTGCAAATATCCTAATATTCTCTTAATTGGATTTCTATTAATAAATTCATATGTAGAGCTATCTTGTAACAGATTCAATCTTTACAATGCATTCATCTTTAGAAACTAAAACTGTCATTTTTCCCTTAACTGCCAGAGTTAAAAAGACATTATTTTCCTCTAAATATGTTTTCATGAAATTTCTATTGAACAACAACCCTTTTACAATACCTGGTTTGTGTCTGTCATTTCTGCTATTTTGTTGCGTCATTATTATAAAAATGATATGACTTTTGCATTGTTTCCTTATAACAAGTTTATAACTCCTTCAATTCATAGTTTACTTAAGTATGAGAATATGAAATTGATTTCAACATTTAAAAATAAAAGAATTAATTTGATAACAAAAGGGAAAGATAAGAAAGATCACATGAATACTGTTAATGTAGTATACAAAATAAAATGCAAAGATTGTAATGCTAGCTACATAGGTCAAACAGAGAGAGGGTTAAAAAATAGAATCCAGGAGCACAAACAAAATTTAAAATCAGTTGAACAAAGTGTAATTACGTTACATTGCATTAATAATGATCACTTGATGGATTGGGAAAGTACATTAAATTTGGACAAAGAAGTTAGTTATTACAAATATTGTATATCAGAAACGATATTTATAAAAAATACACATGGGAGTTTGAATTTACACACAGACACTGAAAAGTTATCTGGTATATATTATTGTATATCTGGTATATATACAATATTATAACATGTTTGTGTAGTTTCTTCCTTTTTGTAAACATATTTTGTGTTTAATAGTTATGTTTAATATCTTGCTCAATTGTTATGTTATGTTTCTTGTAATTTTTTTATTTTTTTTCGTGGGGCTTTAGGGCTCGTCAACATCGAAGGTCATTAGAGCCCATTTCTTGTAATAATTTGTAATTATTTGATTACCTGACAACAACATAAAACAAAGTTGAAACTTTGTGAGCTCTTTTCACAAATATATATTATTCGCAAGTCTTTCGTTATTTATTTACTTAAATTCTTCTTCTTTTCCTCCATGTGGTCTCATGCAGTTTTCAATGGTATTTTGGACAATACATTATTTATTTATTTTACACTCAGTCCATTGAATCTGATTCACAAGATCAAACAAATTTACAGGGAAACCTGAGGAAAACTTAAAAAAATTATAATTATTAATACTCACTTTAGTTCTCGTGCGGTTGTCAGTAGCGTATTCTGATTGCTAAGAACAGCATCCACTTCATGCCTACGAATGGTGTCTATCACTGGGACATGTCCCTGAGGCGGGACTTGACCTATGAAGACAATTCAAATACAATGAAAGGTACCCTCAAGGAAACAGTAATGGAATATACCAAAATATATTAATTAATCAATGTTTCTCCACATTACACAAGAAATATTCCCTTTCCAAAAAAAGTTATGAAGAAAGTTTCCTTCATCCCAGCTGGCCATTCAGGTCACTTATACTCAAAGGTGCAGGTTGACTATGATAATGATTAAATAAAAAATCTATATCTCATATCTCTAAGTCTATTTATCTAAATATTTCTATATCTATAATAGTTTTTTTTTATTTATTACTAAAACCAAATGGAATTGGGGAAGGGTAGAGCAGAAGTCCTACACTTGATGCCCATATTCCTGCTCCAAGTAGGCCTTTTATTAATGGTCTTACTTTTTTTTTATAAGGGGGACTAATTTCAGGTTTTGAAGACTTCCCTTGGGTCGGTTGGTAAAATTGGTTCCAGAAAAATGGCTTTGTTTATAAAACATAGTATTATAATAAACATAAAATGGCAAAGAACTAAAATTTTAGTTAAAAGTTACTGTGTCAAACTAGAGTTAAAAATTGAATTTATTTATTAACAAGATAAAATTGCCGATAACAAAAATTCTCAACGATTAGAAGTTACAGAGTCAAAATAAAAATATTAATTAAGTAAAAAAGTTTTCAATATAATTTGAAATAAAGAGAAATTACATATTTCCAGATTAAAACCAGGCAAAACTTGCATAATATTATAATTGTGAGATTTTTCATTCTTTGTGTGATGAATAATGTTAAAATTGCTGTTCCCATTCGAGTCGGTGTTTAATAATCCCTATTTATGACCTTTGATGGAAGAAGTCATGACATGAAGTCTATAGAGAAGGCAGGTTTTCTTGATTTAGTTTCCCGTAAATTTGGTAAATAAAGTCTTCCGGTGTTGCCACCTTTGGAGACCACCAAAAATGTTTTCGCCAGTGACAAATAAATTTTTGCTTCTGCACACCATTTCATTAAATTTCTAATATTTTCTTGACCCTTCAAATCTAATGTGTTTCTTGTATCAGTTTCCACAAGGACAGCCATATTGTTAGCATACGCAATGACTGAGTAAGCATCTTCTTCTAATTCACGGAGAATGGGATCCATAATTAGATTCCACAGCATTGGACCAAAGGATGTCCACAGAATTTTATCCCTGTGGACATCCTTTCCTAGGAGACATCACCTTAACGTAGCACTGTCCATGCAGGTGGTGATGGTTTGTGAGTTCCAATGAAACAGGGGGCTATACCGGCGGTAGTGTAGCTACTGGTAGGACCTCCTAAGCTGGACATGTCTCAGTAGAGAAACCAGACAAAGTATGTCTCACAACATCCCATCTACCCTGTTACCTTTCCTGTGCTGTCCTTTCACCTGCTGCCTTGTAGGAGGGGAAGGGATCCCCCAAAGACTAAGGGAAGAAAGCCTCAAAAGAAAACCAAGGGGTTGGGAGGACTCCTTAGTGGTTACACAGCCTTCCTAGACAGGCATAGGGTTACCTCCTATATACTATTGAATTCTTTCATCTGTGAGATACCTAATAGAGAACCTTGGTATATACAACAGACTAGATGAAATGGCAATGATTTAAAGGAATTGAATTTGGTTACTTGGAACAAACAAACTTTGTGAAGAAAGGAGCCCTTCTTATGCCACAAAAAGTTTTAAAGAAGTAGAAGGTGGATATAACTGCTTTCCAAGAAATAAGATGGAAAGTAAGTGGGATAATGGACTCTGGTGACTATACAGCATGTTATAGTGGCAGCCAAATGGGAGGAGAATTTGGTACTGGTTTGGTACTACATAAAAGGTGTAAACCATTGATAAGAGATTTTATACCAATAGATTAGAGACTGTGCACTCTACGGATCAAAGGCAGGTTCTTTTGCACAACAATTATCTGTGCCCACACCCCAACCAATGTAAAATCTGGTGAAGAGAAAGATGCCTTCTTTGACAAACTGGATAGAACAAGTGTTTGACAAACTGGATGAACATCAAAAGTTCCTAAGTATGATGTAAAAATAATCATCGGAGATATGAATGCCCAATTAGGAAGTGGTGAAGAACACCAACCGTGGGTGGGGAAGTATAGCTTACATCATGTAAGTAACGATAACGGATGGAGACTGATAGATTTTGCAATGTCCAAAAATTGCAAATTGCCAGTACCCACTTTCAACATAAGAGAATACATACTGGAACTTGGTTGACATCTGATGACTGTATTAACCCAAATAGATCATGTAATAATAGACTCCAGACATTCCTCTGATATTTTAGATGTTAAGAAACTACAGGGGTACAGATGTGGACAGCGATCATTTTATGGTCAAAGCCAGATATAGACAGAGAATATCACTGGCTGGAAGAGGTAAAGGTCTGTTGAGTAGAAAATATAATATGAACCATCTTAAAGATGGTTGGATTGTAAGAGAATACAGACAAGAAATAGAACAAAATCTGAAGAAGATCCAAGTGAAAGATGCACAACAGAAGGAATATGGAA
The DNA here is from genome assembly GCA_002313205.1 of Laupala kohalensis. NCBI lineage: Eukaryota > Metazoa > Arthropoda > Insecta > Orthoptera > Trigonidiidae > Laupala > Laupala kohalensis. Next base: position 80,681 of record NNCF01132550.1, on the reverse strand, counting down.
GGAAATAACAGCAGCAAGTAACTTGGCTGAAAAGGTTTTAGGGAAACAGGATGTACGGAAAGAAAGGAATAAATAGTTTGATGAAGAATGCAGAGTGGCACTTGAGAAACAAGCTGAGGCAAGGAAAAAAATGTTGAACAAAAATACACGAAATAGTGCCCAAGAATACAAAGAGGCTAGGAAAAGCGTCAAACAAATATTCAGGAGAAAGAAGAAACAACAAGAAGAAGATGAACTACAAACTCTCCAGGACTTGCACAGCAGAAGTGAAACTAGGAAATATTATGAAATAATAAGGAACATAAGATCAGGCTTCCAACCAAAAACCACCCTATGCAAGAATCAAAACGGTGGTATCATAGTAGATGAAATAGAAATCCTGAATATATGGAAAATGTTTTTCTCAGACCTTCTAAATGATCCTCTAGAAGAAGTAGCAACACAGGAGAAACAGTATTATGGGCCCCAACCATACGTTGAGCCACCAACAACTCAAGAAATTGCGGAAGCCATCAGAAAACTGAAAAATAACAGAGAACCTGGTGAAGAGTTAATAAAATACAGAGGATACTGATTGAGGAAGAAAGTTCTAAAACTTATTGAAATGGTTTGGAAGTCAGAGAGTATGCCTGAGGACTGGAATACAGCACTTATATGTCCAATTCACAAAAAAGGAGATAAACTCCAGTGCTCAAATTATAGAGACATATCCTTGTTGAATACTACATATAAGATATTGTCTAGTATTCTAGCCAAACACCTGGAACCATATACCGAAAGTATCATTGGTGAGTATCAATGTGGTTTCTGGAAGGGATGATCAACTACAAACCAGGCGTTCATATTACGACAAATTCTAGAGAAAGCGTGGGAATATAATGTCAATATTCATCAACTTTATATTGAATTTGCTTAGGCCTATGATAGAGTGAACCAGAAGTTTTTAACGGAAGTAATGAAAGAATGTGAAGTACCATTTAAAATTATTACTTTAATAGCAATGACACTAAAAAACACCACCAACAAAGTAAAGGTTCAGAGGAAGGTCTTGAACAGTTTTCGAACATCCATACGTCTCAAGCAAAGAAGACACACTTTCCACACAGCTTTTCAACTTGTGCTTGGAGAAGATCTTAAGACGTGTCACAATAAATCCTGGAGGCACAATATTTAATACAAGTAGTCAATACCTCGCTTACACTGACAATGTATCATATTTACCTGAATATAGTCCTCCCTTTTTTCCGAAAAAATCACCTCAAAATCCTGGGAGGGACTATACGAGGAGTCTAGGATGGGAAAACTGCTAATACAAAGTTTCGTGGTAATGAGTTAAGCTAACACAAGCCGCCTATGTAACGTAACACAAAGAACATCAATCGATGATGGCGGGATTTGATGCTCAGTCAGAAACCGAACTGGTCCACGTCATCTAAGAATGACCGATTGCTGTCGCCATGTTGACAGTGACACTATTTTTTTGAGAGATTGGGATCTTCTTTGACATAATGAAAGTTGGGCAATCAAAAATGCTCCAATGCAAACATCTAAATAATGCTCAGACACACAGAAATAAAGCAACAGCACGAGAATTTGAAGTAGAGCCGAAGTCTGTGTGGAACTGGCGATGTCAAGAGAAGAAGTTGAACTGCATCAGTTAGCTTTTAAAGTACTTTGGTTATACTTACCAGAGCTAACCTTTTCACATGGAATTTTGAATGAGCATTTCCCTTCAGAAAGGCTTTTTAGAAAGTTGATTTTACTTAACTTAATTTCCCCCCCCTAAATTTTGCCCCCTAAAATAGGGAGGGCACGATATTCAGGTAACTATGGTAGAAGTTTTGGGACGTTCTATAAAAAACATTGATAAAGTAAACCAAGAAACAGAAGATGCAGGATTGACAACTAAATACATAGTGAATACTGATTCAAACACACCTACTGTAAAATTGAACAACCAGCACTATGACCAAGTAGAGAGCTTCAGGTTCCTAGGATCCACCATCACTGGTAATAACAATGTGGAAATTGAGGTGAAAGATAAAATCGGCGCAGGTAACATATGTTTTTGAACTCTTTAACCAATTCTACGCAAAGGATACATTTCCAGGAGTACAAAGATAAACTTACATATTAAAACCAATTGTAACATATGGCAGTGAAACCTCAACAACTAAAATGGAAGATATGTTGAGAGTATGGGAAAGGAGAATACTTCGCAAGATTTATGGACCAGTTAATGGTGATGGTGGTCGGAGAATTAGCTATAATGATGAGCTACTACATCTATACAAATCCCCAGACATAGTGAACACCATAAAACTTAGAAGGATGAGATGGTTAGGACATGTGCAGAGAATGAGTGATGAAAGGGTTGTGAAAAAGATTTTCTTGACCAACCTGGGTGGCAAGAGGAATAGGGGCAGACCACGGTTGAGGTGGGTTGATGATGTGGAAGGTGACCTTAGAAAAGCAGGAATTAGACAATGGAGATGGAAAGCAGAAGATTGAGATATGTGGAGAGCTGTCTTAAATGAAGCCAAGGTCAAACTTTAAGGGCTGTCAAGGCTATTAAAGTAGGAGTACGAGTAAGAGTAGGAGGAGTACGAGTACGAGTACGAGTAAGAGTAGGAGGAGTACGAGTACGAGTACGAGTAGGAGGAGTACGAGTACGAGTAAGAGTAGGAGGAGTACGAGTACGAGTAAGAGTAGGAGGAGTACGAGTACGAGTAAGAGTAGGAGGAGTACGAGTACGAGTAAGAGTAGGAGGAGTACGAGTACGAGTAAGAGTAGGAGGAGTACGAGTACGAGTAAGAGTAGGAGGAGTACGAGTACGAGTAAGAGTAGGAGGAGTACGAGTACGAGTAAGAGTAGGAGGAGTACGAGTACGAGTAAGAGTAGGAGGAGTACGAGTACGAGTAAGAGTAGGAGGAGTACGAGTACGAGTAAGAGTAGGAGGAGTACGAGTACGAGTAAGAGTAGGAGGAGTACGAGTACGAGTAAGAGTAGGAGGAGTACGAGTACGAGTAAGAGTAGGAGGAGTACGAGTACGAGTAAGAGTAGGAGGAGTACGAGTACGAGTAAGAGTAGGAGGAGTACGAGTACGAGTAAGAGTAGGAGGAGTACGAGTACGAGTAAGAGTAGGAGGAGTACGAGTACGAGTAAGAGTAGGAGGAGTACGAGTACGAGTAAGAGTAGGAGGAGTACGAGTACGAGTAAGAGTAGGAGGAGTACGAGTACGAGTAAGAGTAGGAGGAGTACGAGTACGAGTAAGAGTAGGAGGAGTACGAGTACGAGTAAGAGTAGGAGGAGTACGAGTACGAGTAAGAGTAGGAGGAGTACGAGTACGAGTAAGAGTAGGAGGAGTACGAGTACGAGTAAGAGTAGGAGGAGTACGAGTACGAGGAGTACGAGTACGAGTACGAGTAGGAGGAGTACGAGTACGAGGAGTACGAGTACGAGGAGTACGAGTACGAGTAAGAGTAGTACGAGTACGAGTAAGAGTAGTACGAGTAAGAGTAGTACGAGTACGAGTAAGAGTAGTACGAGTAGTACGAGTACGAGTAAGAGTAGTACGAGTACGAGTAGTACGAGTACGAGTAGTACGAGTACGAGGAGTACGAGTACGAGTACGAGGAGTACGAGTAGGAGGAGTACGAGTAGGAGGAGTACGAGTACGAGTACGAGTAGGAGGAGTACGAGTACGAGTACGAGTAGGAGGAGTACGAGTACGAGTACGAGGAGTACGAGTACGAGTAGGAGGAGTACGAGTAGGAGGAGTACGAGTACGAGGAGGAGGAGCAGAACCAGGACAAGGAATAGGACATCCTTTACTCCTTGCTTTGTTTTTCTCGTAATTTTGTACCTTTATCATCGCACTGCAGTTTCTAAAATAGTCATTATACAAATCATAAAGATTTCTTTGGCATTTTATTTCCCCAAGTCGGTGTAAGACATATGGCCATCATGCATTATCGAAGGCTCCTTTGATGTTAAAGAGAAGTCCTACACACAGTTTATGTTCTGCGTTTTTAATTCTGGTGACTAGTTTGCTTACGGCATCTTTTATGGAATAGTTTTTTCGAAAGTCAAATTGACTATTAGAGAATCCTCCATTTTCTTCAATATATTTTACATGATGGTTAATTGCAATAAAGTTTGGAATTTTGCCTAAAATTGGTAATAAATAGATAGGTCTAAAATATTTTAGTTCATCTGTGATTTCTTTACTTTTCGGGATTACATGTACAATGGCTTCTTTCCATATGTTAGGGAATTTTCCCTCATTCAAACAATGGTTGAGTCTGTCAATGGCACAATGATATTATTTAATCCTTTTGATATGCATTCAGATGGGATCATCTCATGACCAGGCACTTTCTGCTTTGTTAAAAACTTTTAACTACTTCTATGAGTTCATGTGATATTGATACATCATCTGAAGTAATATCATAAGTTTCATTTGTTTTACTTCTAAGGTTGATATGATTAATGTCTTCATTCTGAGTTGTGTTATCTGGTAATAGCTAATTTAACAATTCTTGTGCTGTTTCCTCTAATGTAGTGTACTATCCATTGTCATGACGTTTTGGAGATATCATTTTATTCTTATTTATTTTTTTGGTTGCAATTTTATAGGGTACTCCCCAGATGTCCATTGATTACATATTACATATTTGATTACACATTGCTCCCATGAATTTTTTTCACTTTACATACTTCAAGTTTGAATTCTTTTCTTGGTCCTTTGAAGTCTGAAAGGGCTACATCATCCGGATCACCCAAAACAATTTTTTCATTTTATGAAAAAACTTCTGCTTTGAAAGCATAAGCATAATAGGGATGTAAAAATTTAGTGTAAAACTAATTAAACACTTGTTTTATTTTATTAGTTATCCTTACAAAAATCACACTAATAATTTATTATTGCAAATTTGGTGGGGGTTTTACCCCAAAACATGGCTTAAGGGGCTACACCCTTGCCAAGGTGTTTCATAACCTTAATTGTATAAAACATTTTTGTCACTTTCTGTTCAATTCAAAAATCTATTGAGAATATATTCAATCTTCTACCTAAAAATTATGGACTTCATCTTTTCTTAACATAACAGTTTGTTCAATTGTGTATTGAGAAAATTCTGTATATCATGTTCAGCTTTCTTTTTGTGGCAAACGAAATTCAATTAATCTACTTCTCTTTAAATGACTAATGGATGTAGTATAATGTAAAAAGAACACCTAAATATTGATAATTAGACTTAGAAAATTAGGGGAAAACTTACAAATATATCATAATCAATATTTCTTTAAACCTACTGCAAAATATGCCTTATACTTTGTAAGAATTGCAAAAATTAATTTAAAAATGTACTTATCATATTATTTCAAACCATGTTATGTAGACAAGACTAAATAAAAATATTCCATCATTCCCTCCAGATTTGAACACTTGACCTCCAGAATTGTCACTCCCACCATACCCCAAAACCACAGGGTGCAATGTGAACACGTGGAACTCTTTAAAGCAAATACAATTTTAAAAAGCTATTGCAATTAGCACAAATTTCAGAATTGAAATCATATTGCCTTATGTAAAGTCTTAAATCCAGTTACACACTTCTTTACACTTCCAATAAACTAATGTTATAACTTGAAATAGATATTAGTATGAACCAACAGAATAGATTAAGTGGAAAATTCACAATTTAATGTTTGAAACTCACAATATTAGAATATTCTGAGTCTTAGAAGCATTCTAAAACAAATATGCACTTATAAATATAATAATTTCTTGCTTAATGGTGTAGTATTTATATCCAAAATAAGTTAAATAAACATTAAAGGAACCGAATGCGTTAAATTAATATGAAATGTTAATTTCAAACTCTCATCATGGCAGGTGTAATTCATAACTAGAGGTAGGTCGGTAGGTGACTCCGTTACACATAGGGCTTAATATTATATAGGTAAGTTGAGAGTTCTTGATGAGAGGCTGCTACTATCAATGCAGTTTACTCGACTACAATTGAAACTTCACTCCTGTAGAGCGGCATAAGATCACGCTTAAGCTGACAAACTTCACGCTTCCAAAATCAATCTATCAGAAAGTCCAGACATTCTGTCCCTGTTGCACAAATAGTACCTGTAGATCTCTTATAAATTCTCATTTATGCATAGTATGCACTGCAAATAATACAGATAATCAAGTCAGATATTTTTTCAGAGAAAGCTGCCGCTTGAAAGAGAGAAAGAAATTTGTTTTCCAATGCTTTTTCTCACAATCACAACTTACCTGCTTGTATTGCAGGAACACCTGCACCTATCTGACCAAGCATTGACAGAGCTCGTTCCTGACGCCCAATAACTTCATCCAACTTGCGTCCCAACTCTCTCAGAACCTCAAACATCTGACTCTGGCCTGTGAAGATCTGGCGCAACTCACGTTGTCCATCAGACTCAAACCAATCTTCAGGATCTGGTGTTCCGTCGTCACGTCTGGTAGCAGCATCTGGATGGTCTCGGCGATACCTACAAGCACCACAAGTTAAGTTTTCGTCATATACACCTACAATGAAACCCGGTAAGAAGAGAAGTTTCATCTAATATACATTATTGTGCAAGCATCCAGTTAAGACCTCTCAGGACATGCACAACAATATACAAGAAACGACATTTTGCGGGAAATTCGTTGATTGTCTCTTACCTATGGGTCAAAATAATCTGTGTTCACATTTCCACTATGTCGCTTTAGTACGTTAGTAGTGAATAGTGATTGCTTGGATGAGTTGGAAAACGGGGTTACTGAAGTGGGTTTTGGGTGGCTTGTTTTGTTGTATTTTATTAAAAGGAACATTTTGTTTTTTCGAGGTTTGACTTTGAAGTGTAATACGTTGTCAATCAGTGACAAATTTAATATCATAAAAAAGTCAAGAAATTTAAAGGAGGGTCGTGATGTGTTGCGAGTTGCAGCACAACAAATTTACCTTCCACACCTAGAAAAATAATGAATGAGAAAGAAGAAATTGTCAATGCTGCTGGGAAAATGAATAAGGTGAAGATGGAAGATGTCACCGTACCGTGAAATGGTTCCAGCAATTTTGCTAGAATGGTTTCAGCAATACAGGGCAGGGCAAAGGGTACAAATAAAGTTCGAAAAAACTTTAATGCCACCTTTCTAAGAATATTACTGCAGTTTAAAAAATAAATTTTATTTGTCATAAACAAAAATTGTTCAACACAATCTTCTTTTCTCAGCCACCAATTTCAATATTAGTTTACGCTAAGATCATTTCAATTTGGGTCGCAGCACCACAGTTGGGGGTGATGATGGTAGCAGCACTAGTGGAAGGAAATACAAAAAAATAGTTAGTATTCTACAACCTTCAGAATACAAATCTGGCTTAAAAGGTTCTGGTAGCTTATAATAGTTAAAATAAATGCAGGTATAATTTTGGATCATTATAATTTGATACGATGTTAGGTTTAACTTGTAAAAAATCCATTTTCCATTTATAAGAGATCCCGCTTATGAGAGACAAATTTTCGTTCCCCCTGGTGTCTCCTTTAAGCGGGCTTCACTATACTAACAAGTTTTAGTCAACACAATATTAGAATGATTTTTTATTATACTGTTTTGTGGTAAAAGCCTTGTACTATATTCACCAACAGTATTTCAGTTATGGGCTCTAATGACCTTGTTGTTGACGAGCCCTTAAAGCCTCACAAAAAATAATAATAATAATTCAGTTACTGTAAAATTTCCAGGTCAATATTCATATTTCATTAGGGGTATTCCTCAGTTCAACTGAAATACTTCGTAATTAGAGCAACAAATTTCAATTAAATTATTTGTGCTCATTTTATCATCCAAGTATTATCAGTAGGGATAGACTGGTTCCAAAACACTTCAGTTATGGTGATGTGCCCTGATCTCATGTCCAAACAAAGAACAACTTAATCTAAGTAATTCAATTAAAACCTAAAATAATAATAATAATTTTATCCACCACCCTCAATTAGTGATGTGGACCAGGAATTTACATAGAGCTTGAAAATATGAAAATCGGGAATATTCACTGGTATTTCTCCCGAGTCCATGTAAGTACCCCAAAAAAAGAAGAAATTGAAAAAATCATTAAATTATAGGGAGTTTATTAGAAAGTTACACATATTCCTTATATCGTACATAATCACTAATTTAAAGAAATTATTCAATAAGTTAAGGAAAATACAATTTTTTTCTGGAAAAAAAAAGTTTACCTTTGTTTTGAGGAACATCCAACTTCTAGTCAGCTGAATTTTAAGTTACATTCAAATACAATATTATACAAAACCAATCAAATTAAAGGATATTGGTTAATTAAAGTTTAACATAGATTTATTACTAAAAACATTGTAGGTTTATACTGAATACTTCCTTACTGATATGACTAAAATGAATAAAGAAAGTACTCCTTTCAAAATATTTTATGATATATTAAAAAAATTAAATCAAGATTAAAATTAAAAGTGTGTCAAATAAATAGAAAGGAATAGCAAGTAATAAAATGTAATTTGTCTGTTAAGAAGTTTTTTTAAAAGAAGTTAAACAGTTAATTAAATAGTAGTAGCAGTAGTAAGACATTATATATGAGATACAAAAATTGTCTGTCAGACAAGTTCTCATGAACTTTAGAAAGATTTATATTAGAAATATATTGTATAAATTATTATGTTTGTTATGTAATATACCAATTACAATTATGTATTGTAATGCATGTGTTATCTTAAGTGATTGTAGTACTCTTGTGGCAAATAAAATTTTCAATTCCCAATTCCCAATCCTCAATTTCTATTTTTATTATTATTGTTTCCTCTTATTTCTCAAAGATAGTTGTCATTCTTTGGGGAGTACAACATTGTTCCAGGTTTCAACCAGCTTCCTCAGAAACAAGTCCTCCATTGTGGATCCCTATAACACTTGTGCTGGATATGGGCTGTACCTCGCAGGGCAATTTCTTGTAGTTCACAATCTTTAATCTTACATGGAAGTTTTTCAAGTTCTTTTTCCAACCCTCCCAAGATAGAACCTAGCCCACCTATGATGATGGGGATAACTTCTGTCTTAACTCCTCACATTTGATTCACTTCTATAGCCAAGTTCTTATACTTCAGCTTTTTCTCAGCCACTTTTGAGAGAAGATTTTCATCACATGGTATACTAATCAATAATTTTACATGTTCTTCCCCTGAGATCTCTGATGATGATATCCGGTTTGTTGGCATTAACCGTTCTATTTGTACGAACTTGCTGGTCATATAGTATAGTAATTTCTCCGTTTTACACAATTGGTTGGGCAGCGTGTTCATACCATTTCTTGCATGTTTGGTACACCTATGGACCTACATATGTGCCAATGCACATGGGAGAAAACGTTATTGTGTCTTTGGTTGTATTCACTTTTAGCCAAAATTGGGCAGCCAGAGACTAAATGATCCATTGTTTGTCTTGACTAGGTATAAGCGGCATCCATCATCTTTTATGTTCTTCAGAATTACCTTATAAAAGTGCCGCATGCGTAGTGCCTGGTCTTGAGTCGTAATTATGGTTGCTTCAGTTTCTGGTTTCATTCTCCGTTGGGTGAGTCACATGTGCATCCTACCTTGGTTTATTCCTTGACGGTGAATTCTTTTAACGTACTGTCCATGAAGAGACTTGCTTTGCCAAGTTTCTTTTAACTTATTTACAGATTCTCCCTTATAGTCGAGTGTACATGGCGTGTCTAGTCGGTTTGGTTGAATTCTACAGAGGATTTTCTCTGTGCCTCTCACTAGACCTCCATATTTCATTTCATGCTGTAAAACCATTTTCATCAGAGGGTCTTCAGAGTGAGTAGTTACAAGCTTTGCCATTCCAAGTACAGCATTTCCAAGGGCCACTTCAATCTGCTTTAGACCTCTTACTCCTTCCTTACAAGGGATGTACAATCTGTGGACATCAGCTTTAGGATGTGCAAAATGGTACATTGTAAGAAATTTCCAGGTTTTATGGTCAAAATTACCGATCTCCAGTTTCATCCATTCCACAATCCTGAAACTATACTCCAGGACTGGTGTAGCAAGTGTGTTTATTGTTATGACTTTATTTCTGCTGTTTAGTTCAGTGCTTAATGTCAGCCGGAGTCCCCTATTGTACTCTTTCCAGAGCTTTTCTTTCATTTCCGATAGAAATCTCTTAAATTGCGGTGAACCTCACTGCCAGGTAACAGATTAATTATGTTATGTTGAATGAAAATGGGAGACGGGACCAAGATTCGAACTCAGGACCTTGAGCTTAGTGCGCTCATGCGCTTTCCAACTGCACTATCCCATTCGCCTCCCAGCCCCGTCTTGAGCGTGCTAAGCTCAAGGTCCCGAGTTCGAATCTCAGTCCCATCTCCCATTTTCATTCAACATAACATAATTAATTTCATTTCCGAGTTTGTGGTACTAGGTTTCCTCAAACCCTAGGTACTTGTTAGTATTTCCAGGTTCTAATTGCTTTATTCCAACTGCCTCACCTAGGGATATGTTACTATGCCTCTGCATCTTCCTGTGTACCATGCACATCCTTGCACAATTATCCGTGTTGAATTCCATACAGATGTCCTGACTGAATGTTTGAACTGTCAATTACATTTCATCTAGATTTTTGTCATTTCCCGCCTTTTTTTTTGGGGGGGGGGGGGGGGGGGTTT
>NNCF01132550.1:37904-69940 GCA_002313205.1 Laupala kohalensis | reverse complement strand
AGTTACGCGCTAAGGAGAGCCAACACGACTCTCCCGCGTGTAGGACTTGCCGAATGACTCAACCATACCCACCAAAAAACCCTCCTGAATTACAATAGATCCAAATATATATCAAAATAGGAAAAAAGATCCTGAAACATTATAAAAACTGAAAAAAAAAAAAAGAATAAATTTTGAGAGAGAGAGAAAATGTAAATTCAAAACAAAGGGAGGGAAATAAGATTAAAATCCAAGCCCTCCCAAGAACTTGTGGGAGGAGCCCCATTTCGTTTATGGATTTGAGTAAAAACATATGAAGAGAGATCAGATACTATTCGAGAGACCAATTTCCTGAAGGAATCTGAAAAGACGCATTAAAATCAGTTCATTTTGTCCCAGCATAACATTCAAACTGTTCAGTAGATTGTGTTGCCGTCGGCTGGTACTATATTTGAGACACCCCAGAAGACAGTGTTCCATGGTAAGTGTTGTGTTACAAGTTTCACAGACGGGAGGATGTTCACCGCGTAAGATATGACCATGGGTAAGATAGCAGTAGCCAATACGAAGGCGTGTAAGGATTACTTCTTCATGTCTGTTCGCACGAGATGACACCCAGGTCTTAACGGAGTCTTTTACCTTCCTCAGTTTGAAGGCGCGAGTTTGCCATTCAGTTTGCCATGTCCCAAGAAGAGACGATCTAATGGCAACCTTTGAATCTGACGTAGGAACAGATGAAAGGTCAAGGTCTGTCCTCTGTGTTCCCCACTTTACTGCCTCATCAGCTTCTTCATTACCCATTATACCCACATGCCCAGGAACCCAACAAAGGACTATTTCAAAATTTTTAGATACTAGATGGCTTATTAGATTCTGAATTGTCAGCGTAAGGGTGTCAGAAGTGAAGACACTGACCACAGAGCACTAATAGAGTCACTGCAGAGAACCACACGCCGTATTGAAGATAGCTGAATGAACTTCAGCGCCTCAAGGATTGCAAATTTTTCAGCAGTGTACACGCTGCAAAAGGCATGGAGGCGAAAAGAACGGGTGGCACTATAGCAGTGGAAAGCAGCACCAACGGAATTATTCATTGCCGAGCCATCAGTGTATATGAACATATGATCCAAATAAAGGCTTTTTAGTTCTCCAAAGTGCTGTTGGTACACAGCAGCAGGAGTGTCTTGCTTTGAATTTGAGACAGCCAAAAGTCGATGGCTGGTTTCATGAAGGACCAAGGTGGTGTACGAGTGTGTGGGTATTTTACTGCAGGAGGTAGTGTGATGACATTTTCCTCTAGCAGTTGTTTAAAACGGACACCCGCTGGGCGGGGTAGCGAAGGTCTTGGAGCGTATGATAAAATACATTTCGGAGAATATAGGTGTTACCGAGTGGGGTGATTGGAAACCCCCATCAGTTTCACTCCGTAAAGTCCAAGTAGAATATCACGTCTCTTGTTAAGAGATGGTTCGTCAGCGTCTACTAATAAGCATTCTATTTGACTAACTGCGGAAAGCACCAGTTGCAATGAGGACTCCTGCATGATGGATACTGTTAAGGGTCCTGAGTGTCGACGGTGATGCGGAGGTGTATACATAATCTAATACAGACCGAACGAAACTTATATACAGACGAAGAAGGCAAGTGCGGTCTGCGCCCCATGATGATGCGCTCAAGCAGTGAAGGAGGTTTAGGGAAGAGTTACAATGGGATTGTAGTTTTCGGATGTGATTGCAACAAGTTAGTGTGCGGTGGAATGTGAGACCCAGGAATTTTGCGGAGTCAAGGAAAGGAAGACGTTGGCCCCCAAGAAAAAGATCTGGATCATTATGGAGATGGTATATCCTACAGAAATGCATACAGCATGACTTGGATCCAGAAAAACTAAAGCCGGTAGATATGCTCCACTCGTGTAAACGGTTTAAAACCAACTGCAGTTGCCTCTCGATGACAGATGCTGCTAGACGAACAATAGATGGCGAAGTCGTCAACGAAGAGAGACGCATGTAACGGTTCTCGAACCACTGACGCAATGCTATTTATGGCTATGGCAAAGAGTGATGCTTAAGATTGAGCCCTGTGGAACACCGTTTTCCAAAGGATGATTCGATGATAAATACGTACTGAGGTGAACGCGGAAAGAGCGTTGAGATAGGAAGCTCTCCAGGAACAGAGGAAGACAGCCTCGGAATCTCCACGAGTGCAATGTGCGTAGGATTCCCTACCTCCAGGTTGTGTCATAAGCTTTTCCAGGTCAAAAAAGATGGCCTCGAGGTATTCCCTTAATACAAACACAGATGAGATGGTAGATGACAATGCAACAAGGTGGTCAAGCGTTGACCGCTGTTTTCTGAAACCACATTGGATATTGATTGGTCAGAAGGTTTCACGATTCCCGGGACCAAACAAGGCGACGATTGATCATTCTTTCTAACAATTTGCAAACGCAGCTTGTCAGAGAAATCAATCGGAAGTGCGACGGATTAGCACGATCTTTTCCCTCCTTCGGAAGTGGAATAATTATGGCCTCAAGCCATTGAGCAGGGATGGTATGCTAATTCCAAATACAGTTATATAACTTCAGAAGGAATTTTATACCTATCTCTGGTAGATGTTTTAGCATCGCATTATGTATTTGATCGGGACCGGGGGCTGTATCTTTCGAAGCCGCAAAGGCAGTTGTTAGCTCCGTCATAGAGAAAGGAATGTTATATTCCTCGTCTCTGCAACTCGACTAATCCAAGCAACACTTTTCCGCGCAAGCTTTCTGCTGAAGAAACGTTGGAGAAAAACCGGAGGAGTTAGAGACTCTTTCGTAGTGCGACGCACGTTCCTCAGCGATGACTTCGGGTGAAGTTTCGAGCTGTCCATTGCGTTGAGACTAGGGATGGAAAAAGAGCACCACGTACCTTGAATCTTCCGAACTTTCTGCCATACGACTCATGGAGTACGGGTTGTAAGAGATGAAAAGTAAGCCTTCCAGGTGGACGACTTACTTTCTGGAAGAGTTCGTTTTGCTCTGACTCTGCACCTTTTAAACTCAATGAGATTATCAACAGTGGGATACTTATTTAGTCGCGATAAAGTTTTCTTTCTAGCGCTGATCGCCTTTGCGCAATCCGAATTCCACCATGGAACAGTGCAATGCCTTGGATTACGTGATGATTTAGGGATGGCAATATCAGCGGCTTTTAAGACCGCGTTGGTGAAATGGGTTACCATAGCATCCACATTGGCGAAAGGCTCATCGCAAAGATTGATGCGTTTAAACACATTCGTCTGCTTTTTTTCAAAATCCACTGAGAGGGGCGTGAAACCGAGGGGCAGAAGACGTTGAAATGTATAAGAATCGGGTAGTGGTCACTCCCATACAGATCGTCAAGAACTGTCCAGTCTAAGAGTGGGGAAGAGAGGAACTGCAGATGGCTAAATCCAGCACCGAGAAACATCGGGAAGCTTAACAGATGTGGGTGGAGTGGTCCGTGTTAAGGAGCGCTTTGGGCAGTTGTGTGAGGAACCCCACATCGAATTATGGGCATTGAAATCCCCGACGATAAGAAATGGGGAAGGCAACTGGTCCATCAGACCGGCAAGATCTTTTTTCGTGAATGACTGCCCGAGGGTGGGGGGATATAGATAGTACAAACCGTAAATGTCAGGGATGGTAGGCTCACCCTTATACATATGGTCTGAAAGACGCTTGATATAGACTCCAGCGTGTGCTCGTAGGCCGTCTTCTAAGTCCGCCCTATAACAGGTATAGCCACAACATTAAAAAGAGTGTTTGGTAAGAGATGGGTTTCTTGTAGACATACGATTTGAGGAGAACGACGAGACAGTAAGAACTTTAGGTCATCAGAAGGGACATGAATGCCATTCAGATTCCCGGAAATAAGAGTCATTGTCTGGAGTTAATCTGCCCTTTCTTCGATGTTTGGATTTTTTTCCTGTGTATGGCTTTTAAGTCAGACCCTGCTGTGGTCTCCTCTCCAGGAGAGTCGCCGTGATCACTGCTAGAATGATCACTCGTGGACATAAGTCCACTATTTTTGCTCCTTGAGCGCCGGCGACTAGAAGAAGTTGATCCGACTTTATAGAATCAGGTTTCCGGGACGTTTTTTTTTTTGTTGGAAGGTCTCTGACGAGAACGACCCCGAGATGGACGTCGGGGGGATCGATTAACAGCAGACTGCGGTTCTCAGTGGTCGTGGAAGTAGAAACGGATGTAGATACTGATGTAGAGGTGGACACAGATGTTCGTTTTTGTGTAAGCTTATACTTTGTAGGTATAATTATCTTACACCACAAGAACTCTGCTTTCAAGGCGGAAGAATCATCAAAATTGACCTGAGTTCCAGAGTTGCACATCGGTGGTTTCTGGATATCTTCGAAATCCACCTGTCAGTTAAAGGAAGCTGTAGGTGGTTTCTTCGCGCTGACCGCTATTGCAAAAGATTTTATTATTGCGACCGGATTCTTAATCAGATACAGACGTCTGACCTCAGGAAAAGACACCCTATCAGTAACGCGGATTCTCTGGATGTCCTTCTCCATCAGATATTTAAGGCATGTGTTTGAATTGGAAGGATGGTTTTCCTGACAATTCACACAGCATGGAGGCGAAGAACACGGAGACTCGGGCGACGGTTTACTGCATATAACGCATATTTCGCTAGATAACTTGCAGCGGTCCAATGTGCGACCGAATCTCAGGCACTTGAAGCTGCGCAGAGAACTAGGCACATAATGGCGAACACGCAGGGTGTAGAACCCACAGGAAATGCTCTCTGGCAGAGAGAGCAGATCAAAGGTGAGAATCAAGGTGGAAGAGGGGACGAGCTTCCCCAGCACCCTCCTCTTGACTCTGTGAATATTAACGACACCTTCCGGCTGAAAAAATTCTTTAAGGTCTTCATCAGATTGTGCAAAATCGTGGTTAACCACTCCTTTGCGCAAAATCAAGCTGGGGTGAGTTGCCACCTCCGGCAATTTCTTTCAAAGATCTTACAGAATCAGTTTGCTTGTCTGTGCGTGCCTCCAGCAGAATTTCTCCGTTCCGCTGGCGCACGACGGGCTGCAGCTTTCCCATTTCAGTTTCAATGGCTTTTGCCAGACGTACCGCACTTACAGACTTAAGTCTTACCTTCCTCAATACAACTCATTACAAGGAAGTGAGGCTTGGTCGGCCAGTCGCTTTCCTTGCAAAAAAACTGTTCAAATCGACAGTTGCTGAAACAAATCGCCTCTTCCTAGAGGAAGAGGGCAAAATGGGGGGGAGTGACAAGAGGGGGGCAGGTTGCGGGACAGTTTTAGGGGCAGTAGATTCCATGTGTATTGATTTACATTTCATCCCCGTGTTCCCCACCCACCACAGAGTCCAACAAGGGGACACCCCACAGGGGTGTCAGGGTTGACACGAGGATATAGCGGGGACACGCAGAGTGCACATAGTACATTTCAAGAGCAGTCAAAATCCAATCATGCGGAACACTGTCAAATGCTTTTCTATAGTAAATCCCTGCAACACTGAAGTTACATATATGCACTCTCACAAGAAAGAATGGTTTTGTTCAAGAGTAGGAGATCTTTGCAACCATATGAACCCTTATGACAACCTTTTTGCTCAATGGGTAAAATTTCTCGTTCTTGTAAATGATTTTACATTTTATCTCCAATTCCAGCTGTCAGAATTTTATACAAAATAGGGAGGCAGGTGATTGGTCAATAATTTTTTCCTTCCTTAAGATCTCCTTCCTTTGGCAGCAACCAGGTAGTACCTTGGGTTAGCCAATCTGGTATCTCTTCTGGGTTGTCTAATATGTGATTGAATGATTCGGTTATAAGGCCATGCAAGCAGGGCAATTTCTTGATCCAAAAATTATGTATTTTGTCAAATCCAGGGGATTTCCAATTTGCCATGTTGTTTATGGCAGATGACACTTCTACCTCTGTGAGGGTGCCCATGTCGTCATGATATTTTCCCATGGTCTTACGGAAGATTTGTTCAGCAGTCATCCAAGTAGTTTATGCATTGAAATGTTTACTTTGACCCCAAATCAGTGTCCAGAATTCCTCAATATTGGGTACTTCACAAACTTTGTTCTATTGCTTCGAGAGACTACAGTAAAATTTCTTCTGATCTCCCTCTTAATTTCAAAAGGTCTAGATATTTCTCCTCTAAATTTGACTTTGGAACAGGTGTTTGTTAGAGTTTCTTTAATTAATGCAGTTGTTTTGTTGTCTAATCTCATTTCTACAAGAATTTTGAATAGTGCATCCCTATCTATTGAATCATATGCTTTTTTGAAGTCCACAAAAGTAATGACAAAACATTTTGCTGTAAATTTGAGATATTTTACTCAGTTTCAAGCTGAGAATTTGTTCCGTGCATGATCTACTTTTTCTAAAGCCTGCTTGGTATTCACCAATTTGTGAATCAAGCTGTTGCTCTGCTCGAGTTAATATTGCTTTAGACAGTATTTTGTATGTAACTGGAAGAAGTGAAATACCTTGGTAGTTATTTACGTTAGTTTCATCCCCTTTCTTATGTATAGGGTGAATCAATGCAGTTGTCCAATCCGGAGGTATGTTCTCTGTTGTCCAAATATTCTGAATCATTTCCGTTAGTTCGTTAATACATTTGTCATTTGCTTGTTTCCAAAGTTCGAGTATTATTGAATCTTCCCTGGGTGCCTTAGTATTTTTGATATATTTAATTATTTCCTTAATATCTTCTATATTTGGAAGAAGAGTTCAGATGTTGGTTAGAGATTATACTAAATTCACATTCTAATGTAGGGTGTTCACTGCTTAGCAACTTTTCAAAGTAATTAGCCAAGATCTTGCAATTTTCCTTATTGTTATATGCCGTTTTCTTGTTTTGCTCTAAAAAAATATTGCCAACCTAACAGACAACTGGAAAGCTTTATGGAATGTCATAACAGGAAACCTACTCCATGTGGTAGTCAATCCGACAGCGGTGGTCTAGTGGTAGCGTCTTTGCCTCCACAGTATCGCTGACCAGTAGAGCACGGATTCAAACCCTGCTCGGCCGAATTTGGTGAGGTTTTCAGCTGGGGTTTCCCTCACCTACTCCAGGCAATGTTGGTTCGGTACCATAAGTTCCCTGGCAACCCAACATGTCTCCTTCAAAAATCCCTTCCCCAAGTCACAGTTAAATGTAAGAGCGGGACAAAGGGCCTGAACCTCGCCAAAAGGCATAAAATAAATAAATAAATCCACCGTTGTAAAACACAGCGCAAGCAAATCAACGGATTCTGGAGAACTTGCACCAACATGCCGGAAAGAATCAAAACTTGACTTTCCTAAGGTTGGTTTTTATTTTCATTATTTGTCTGTCGAATTTCATGATTGTTGTTTGAGTTATATGTTGGGTCATTTAAGGTATCGTCAACATTTATTCCATCTCAAGAATTCTCTATCTCCTGTGCTGAAAAGGCACTTCTACAGATATCTTTTAGTTTCTCCTCAGGAATCTTTTCTTTGCTTAAGATGTAGTGTCGCTGGTAGCCTAGTTTCATAAGTCGAGTGTGGGTCTTGAATCTAAATTCCTTTGCTTCCAAATTCCGAAGTCTTTCTCTTCCAAGGCACATCCTGCTGCTTGGGCACAGTAGAAGCACCACATTATTTATTCCATCTCTTCCACTGTCCATCTTTGCCAAATATTTTGAGCCCGTGATGACACTAGGTCCCTTTGGTTATCCGTGGGATGACCAGTGCCAATCAAGATGTCATCTGCTCTTGAGTTACTTTGTGTATTAACATGTGGGACAATAGTTAAACTCAGCACATTTTGATTGTTCCACTGTGTATTCTTATTCTGTGCAAGTTTATAGTTTATCCTTTAATCCATTCGATTCGTTTTGACAAAGGTATAACAGTTGGATGTACAGTTATGTCTCCTGATCTATTTCCAGAATGCCTGTTTCTGCGACTTATAGCAGCCTCAGAATATCCCCCCACAGAGTCAAGCAAGGGTCCCATCCAGTTGCCAGTTGGCAATGCTGGGCTCTGAGAGATTTTCACTAATTGCTGGGGGCAGCCTTCTTGCTGGCTGACAAGGTTTGGGCCTCCACTCTAATTAGCAGCCTGGTGTGCCATCCCAGTTTCTATCCTGTACCCTCTACAAACTGGCAACTGGAAGATCATTAGACACATTCTTCATATTCAGTTATTCATGCAACCACATCCACTTCAACCTTTACCAGGAGTAAGGGAGGGAGATTAAAGGAAATACTTTGGATGGGTACCAGGAGACTTGGAGCTACTTGATCCACTCATTGGATCCAGGGGGAAAACTGGGAAGCAAGGGGGAACACTGGTTAGGCAAAGAAGTATTAAAGGAACGGACAGCAGAACGCTGCTCCCTTATAGGTAAGAGAAACTGGTCTAATTGCTGAACTCCCCACCCCTCAGTAAGGGTGTGCAGGGCGATGGGGTAGCTACTACTAGTGCTACGTCATCGTCATCGTCATCGTCATCGTCATCATCATCATCTTCAAACAGAAATGCTCCCCAGATTCCTCCCCGGTTAGCCCCACCTCCTGGATTACTGTCTAGATCAGCAACTGGTCCTCAGTAAAGTAGATAGTATTGAAATTAGGGCAGTAGCACTGGAACTGACTGAATGTAACTTTTTTGATAGAGAATAGACTGCTAAAACAAATAGATCATTACTAGAAATCCCTCAAGGGTTGTGACTTGTTAACCTCAGGGAAACATGCCGAGTCCACTACTTTTCACCATTTATGTAAATGATTTACTGAAACTTGCACCAGAAATAGTCTCATATATGGAAAATACTGTTATATTTGTCACTGGAAAAAATTGGCCAACAGCTGCTGCAAGATGCCAAAAGCAGCTAAATGTAATATACTTGGTTAGTAAGTAATGAACTTCAAAAAAACAATCTACATCACATTCAGGAACTACACTGATAGTTTATGAGCATATATGTGTATCAAAATTATAAGATTTACTTAAAAAGAGTATAACATTGTAAATACATGGGTGAATGGTTCAACCAGTATATGAGATAAACATATTCATAAATTAGTGACAAGTTAAAAATATTATATACATTTTTCAAAAACGTACCCTTTCTTGCAAAAGTCTTAGAATTCTCTATCAAACACTATTCTCGAGCAAAGCCATCTAAGGCTTGACAGCCTGGGGCAGCGACTATAATTGAGAAACGAACAAAGTAACCCTACTTCAAAAGAAAATCCTAAAGATAATAGGTAATGCCAAGTCTCCATTGTGAATTCCTTTATCGTACATTGTTAATTTTTCAAGTACACTGATCTATACCAGACACAGAGGCCTATTTGTTTCTAAATATTCAAAAGCTCACAAAGCCATACACAAAGCATCATCAATGGCCAGGTGAACATTACAGAGGACTGGTCTCAAACACAGGACCATCTGCTCTGGCAGCAGGTGTGCTGTCCAGTGTACATCTAGTGGATATTGTATATGGGCTTGTGGAGTCGTGACTGGTATGCAGTGGACAGGAGGTTTTGGATTCAAGTGAAATGGCAGTGTTTATGCAAATTTGAAGAGCTCAAGTTTATAAACAACGGACAAACTATAAGCAACTTATTTAACCCTACAATCATTATATAAAATAATTATTGTGGTTCTTCCCCTTCTGGGCCTCAGAATCTAATATTCATGAGTAGTAGGGTGTGATTCATGCTCATTACTTGAGACACTCACACTCACTTTAGCAGGGTGTCTAGTGATACTCCATCACAAAATTCCCTGTCTTTCCCTGGCCAATGGATTAATCTTCTCTGACTATTATTGCACGTTTACATTCATACAAAAATTACTTTAACAATTAAGAAATAAACAACCTAGCAGGTAAAAACTCATAAAAAATATAACGAAATTTCATAAAAGGAAATGAACAATAATTCATAAACCATTTTTCAAAAGTAAAGTTTTGTCATTAAAAAGAATAAAAAATAAGCACACTTCAGAAAAATAAATTAAACAAATCTTGGAGTTAGACTGACTAAAAACTGATAAAAGTGACATTTAGAACTGCCATCATTGAAACAAGACAAAGGCAGGTTGAGAAGGGGGAATGGGTGGAGTCAACATGACAGTTAGTCAGTAAAAGATAATATCTGCTAAAAGAAGGAAATAAGGAGTAGGAGTGGAGTCGCCAACCACTGTGCCACACTCCAATAGCCCAAGCAAGAAGTTGCTATAACAATGGTGCATTCTATCATGTCTAGAGGTGGGCCGTTGCAACTTGAACTGTCTACGGAGCTTGTTAGCTCTACTAGGAAGTCTCGCTGTTGTTTTGTTGCAATGGTGCCAACAGTTCCGTTTGAAACTCTTAATGTCATGTAGAGTTCCCCTTTGAATCGTCTCGCTGTTGCATTGAGTTCCCCTTTGGACTGCCTTGCTGTTACGTTGAGTTTCCCTATGGACCACCTCGCTGTCTCATTGAGTTCCCCTTTGGGCTGCCTTGCTGTTACGTTGAGTTCCCCTATGGACCACCTCGCTGTCGCATTGAGTTCCCCTTAGGACAGTCTTGTTGACACATTGTTGAAACGGCACTAACACTTCTGTAAACTTTCGATACAATTGTTAATAGTTCTGTAAATCGTTCTTATAAACTGCTGAAAAAATTAAGAAATGCGCGTATTCAGAAGTTCGGCGAATCAGGTTTGGTTTGGCATGGAAATACCCTCAATGTTAGGCAAAACTCTGAAATCTTATGCAATAATCAAAATAAATTAGTGTCAAACTTCAGTTTATAACAGTGCATGGAGAAAACAAACTCATATGTGTTGCAATTTGTCACACTGTTAAAGTAGTATTTTACTATAAGGGCACTTGTCACAAGGAAAAATTTCAACTGTACTGAGTGAGACTGTCGTGACTGATTCCGATACAATCACTAC
Source organism: Laupala kohalensis (assembly GCA_002313205.1). Classification (NCBI taxonomy): domain Eukaryota; kingdom Metazoa; phylum Arthropoda; class Insecta; order Orthoptera; family Trigonidiidae; genus Laupala; species Laupala kohalensis. Next base: position 59,021 of record NNCF01132550.1, on the reverse strand, counting down.
ACGACTGTTGGGCACACCTCTAATCACATCCTATCAAGATCATTGGAAGAACAACCAGTGACTTTTGCTATTAGTGAGGTAGGGCTTCCCAATCTCAATCATAGAATCCATGGGAGGGTTATTGGGTTACCTTAAATATAATAGAAGAAAAAACATTTCTATAGAATTTGTGGCATATTTTTTAATTTGAGACCTTGGCTATCTCTTAAATTTTTACCCTGAGGAGAGAGTAAATTCACTGCCTATTCCAGAAATGTAAAATTCCCTGACTTTTCCCAGATTTCCTGATTTTAGTTGCTTGCCACCTTGTTTAGGGACACACACACCTGAGGCAATCAAAGGTTAAAATTTAAATTTGTATGAAAAAATCATAATACATGGTTGGTTACACAGAAAATTTCTTGTATCACCAAAGGAAAAACTAATAAAGTTATTTCCATGATTCCCATTAAAGCATTCAAGATTTGTCGCAGAGTTCTTTCAAATCTAGAGAAAGCATAGTGGATCCAGTAATTTTAGTCTTCTACAAGTTAACTCATTAATCAGTTGGGAAAGAAAGCTGTCAGGAACAAAATATAATAACAGGTCATTTATAGCACATAATACTTCAGTGAAAATGCTAAAATGTCTTGTGAATGACTAACATATCTTGAAACCCCACATTTCTTGAAACCCCAGAATCTGTCCTGTTTGGTTAGCAAGGACTCATTATTAACTAAATTTTTTAAATTCATTACGCACATTGTTACAATTTGACAAAACAATTTACTTGAAATTCACCCTTCACGTATAATATTAAGATTTTTGAAAAAGCACACACTTAAGTAGGTACTCAGAAGTTAAGAGCTGAGAAGGAGAAAAGATTGCACCATCTAAGGGTGGTTGAGAATGGCAATGGACCACAACCCAAATTTGAGTCCCGGTCAGTGGTCTTTCTCATACAGCTATAGACTATGCAAAGTCTGCACTTGTTCACAACTGAAGCTGTATTTCTCCTGAAGCTTTTTTTGCTGCATCTTTATAATATTGTCAGAATCCGAAAGCTTTACCTGACAAATTGTATGGCAAATATACCAGAACTATTTGAATATACGAGTCCTCTTACATATAGAACAGTATAATTTAAGAAAGAAACTCTTGAACAAGAATCAATGATTTTATCTTGAAATAATTAAAGGATAATGCTATTTTCCTTCATGGCTAAATACAACTACTTACTCTTCCTTCTGCAAGTCCAATTTGCGCTGGTAATCGGCATACTCTTGACTCAATTTCCTTTGTTCCTCTTCAGACACTCTAGGTGCCGCAGGAGCAGCGGTAGGAGCTTGGCCTGGTAGATGCAGGCTGCTGGTCAGCAAATGCAGAACATCATGGTCATCTGCGAAAAACAATGTTGCGGCACTGAGAGAAGGAACAAATTTAACTAGAGAAAACAGCCACACAATAGACATATGCAATTGTCTCTTCCCACACTTATTTCTGGAAAGCTTTCTTCCACTGAATCTAAGTATCTCACTGATCTTCTAAGTAATAACATATATTCTAAATATAGAGAAATAAATTAACAGATTTTGCCAGTGCTTTAATACATACATTTAATCATATCTGATTCTTAAATTTCTTGTTTTTTCCCCTACTGCATAATTTGTCACAACTCTATTTCATAAACCATAAACATATTTATCTGGGAGGGTTTCACATCCTAGTAATTTCTCCTTGAAAAGATATTGTTTTAAACTGAAAAGATTTTTTTTTTCAACTTTTTTGAGAAAGATAGGATGATAATTAATTTTCTGCAATTGCAAGTATTCCAGGTGAACTTTAAAGAGGTTACATTCCTAATGTAATAAAGGCTGATGATCACAACATGTTCTTAAGAATACAAAAATCCATAATTTACTATCAAACATAAAAAATTAAATCTAATAGAAATAATTTACTTTAACATACTGACTCTTCAAAAAAGAATAATAAAAATGATTTTCAGAAAAAAATGTCAACTAACCCAAGTGATGAGGCAGTTAAGAAAGCCAGTAGTCCAGTAGCTATTAATTATTCCAAATGAAGTCCCATCTTGTTAATGAACAAATTCCACACTTTCCTTTACACAGACTATAAAATCAATTATAAGCATTCAAAAACATATGACACGGGAGCCTCACCTGCTAACCCTCCTGTTGCTGCTGACAAACCAAAGTAACCAGATTTTGGAAGTATAACATTGTCTACACGAAGACACACTTCCATATCCTGTTCATTGTTAGTCATCCCACTGTGGAATAAAACCTGCAAAATTACAAAAAACATGAAACATCATAGGAAACGTCCAGTTAACTAGGACCAATTAATATGACCACAATTACCTCCTCAACAATACCAACTTTTATTTGAGAATTTAGAAATGTCTTTTAAACCAATTTCCAATTTCACTGGCCAACAGATTATCACCTCAGAAAAAAATAAATGAATTCAATTAATTCAGGTCAATTTAAAGAAAAAAATACTAATAATTTTTCTGGGGGCTTAGAATATTGTATAAATAAGGAAAATAAAGTTTATTAGGTTTTTATTATTCTGGTTCTGCTTCAATAATTATGTAGATGATTCTCCTTCAGCGTAAAGAGTACAGAGTCGCAAGATAAACAATCGGGAAAATTTCGATCAAACACATTTGGAAATTGAAACCCACTTAATCTACTGATTGTAGACACTTCATTTTATAGAAAAATTAACCTTCAGACATACAAAATGGCAATATACATCTAGAATTTCAACAAAAATTTTAAAAATATCATTTTTTCATTAAAAAATTATTCAAATTATTAAAAAAAAACCTCCATCTCAGAATTCAATGAAATTTTGATATTTGAAAGTAAGTCTAATGAACTCCAATTCCACCAATTTTTGACATGGGAAATTCACAACTTTCAAAGTTATAGTAATTTAAAATTAAAATTTTGATTTTCACGTATTTGAATTTCATGCTAACTCGTCACAATTTGAAAACCAATAAATAAATTATTAAAAAAACACTTTGATTTTTAAAACTTTATTACACAAAAGATATAAGACGAGTCTACTTTCAAGTCTTCAATTTTTGTTTCAAAAAATGCTCCGAGATAGCACTTTCGCACCTCACGACCTTAACGACTTGTGTTCACTATACTTTTATTTACCTGTATTTACAACAATCGGCAACAGTTGAACCATTAGAAGAAAAGAGAACATCAGCTGTACGACTTTACGTTATTGTGATGTATCGTACATATTGTATTTGTAACGGGTGTTGCTGTTACCATGGAATTACCTAGGAGAACGTGTTCACTACGAAATCACAATACTGTGTGTTCTGCTGAAGATAAATTTAAACATGTGATTACATTTTCTGGAAGAGATTTTTATTTAATTCGTTGTAGAAGTGAAACTACTGTACAATTAGAAACAATCTGTTAAAGTCATGAACATCGGTTTTTAACTTTTTATTCAGGAAAACAATTTAAATGTTGTGATCCATTTGATGAACATGTTTACCTGATTAAAAAATCACTAAGAGCTATATCAAAGGATACTGAAGGGAAGTATCACACTCAATTCCCCATGATTTTGGAAGGAAACAAAATTTGTACCATGTGTCGAAAAGAACTTAACGATTGTTACATTTGTGATAGGCAAGAGAATTAAATGTCACAATCGCTTGTGTCTCTCAGCCTGCTATCGAACCTGTTACTGATCCACCTCTCAGTTATGACCGGGAGATTGAAAAATTAACAACTGCAGAGTCGGTATTATCTATTACAGATTCTAATGATTCTCCACAATTTGTTTATTTAATACCACCTTCTTTATTAATAGATCGAATCACTGAATCTTTAAAAGTTTTCAATATTGATCTGATACACATAAAATTATTGCACTCCGCTAAATATAGAGAAAATAAAATGAAGGAAATAACATCATTTTACAAGGAAGCTTTCAACAAACTTTTGTGTACAAAGTCAACTGATAATGAAGGTCAAGATGAAGGTAAATTAATATGAAATTGACACTTGACAAGTTTCAATTAGCAAATTCTAACAACAACAAAAAATCACCATTCTATTAGTCCCTCCTTTCTCTTGGAGTGCGTATAAAATTCAAGAAGTACCAGCAGAGAGGCATTTCTTCGCTATATCGCACGGAAAAGGTCCGAGTCATGGTATAAGAGGTGCGGTAAACCGCTTAGTAGCTCGCATTAGTTTGCAATTACCCAGCTCAGAGCAAATTCAAACTCCAAGAGAGTTGTTCACATGGATTGAGAGAAATATTTCAGGTTTATTAATAACAGTATAGAATTTCATTGAATATTTAAAACTAAATGAACGGTATCAGAAAAATCTATTAATACTGTTACAGGAATTAATGTAAACTTTGCTTCAAAAGAGGAAATTGCAAAACACCAAGGCAAAAAGGATAAAGATTTCGTTATGCTGTTCCTGTGAAAGGAGTCAGAGGGTTCCATGCTTGTATACCTCGTGAAGAAGGACTTGCTCTCATGAAAATTCACTCAACATCAGAAGACAGGAGCAGATTTAAAATAATGGAAAGTTACAATGAGAATTGAACACACTACCCAGTATCAAAAATTGGAACAAGGTATGAATAAATCTGGATATGTCATTATGTGAATATTAATTTTACTTAATGAATATTTTATTTTTATTTCAGATTAGCTACCAAACGAAAAAGGACGAACAAAAGTTTAAAAGAATTCAAAGCTAACAGATTTTTTGAAACAAAAATTGAAGACTTGAAACAAGACTCGTCTTATATTTTTTGTGTAATAAAGTTTTAAAAATCAAAGTGTTTGTTTATAATTCATTTATTGGCTTTCAAGTCGTGATGAGTTAGCAAGGAATTCAAATACGTGAAAATCAAAAATTTAACTTTAAATTACTGTAACTTTGAAAGTTGTGAATTTCACACACCAAAAATTGGTGGAATAAGAGTTCATTAGACTTACTTTCAACTATCAAAATTTCATTATATTCTAAGATGGAGTATTTGAGAAACAAATTTTTAACAAAAAAATGATATTTTGACATTTTTGTTGAAATTCTAAATGTATGTTGTCATTTTGTGTGTCTGAAGGTTATTTGTTTTATAAAATGAAGTGTCTACAATCAGTAGATTACGTGGGTTTCAATTTCCAAAAGTGTTGGATCGAAATTTTTCTGATGTTTTAACTCTCGGTTTTGTGCTCTTTACGCTGAGGGAGAATCATCTACATAATTATTGAAGCAAAACCAGATTAATAAATATCTAATTAACATTATTTTCCATACTTATACAAAATTCAAAGCCCCAAGAAAATTTATTAGCAAAATCTGAATGGGTCAGGGAAATTTTAGGCCGATTATGGCTGGAATGATCCTGTTATTAATACCAGATTAATAAAATTAATATCATATTAATAACTTCAATAAATAATTGCTATTCTTATTATAATACCAGATTGTTAATTATTTATTTGATGCATTTTATTTAAAGGTAATATTTATAAAATTTGTGTTGTAAAACCATAATTTTTAAACAAAAATGCTTCCTGGTTAGCCCCCACCTTAACTACGGTCTAGACCTGCCACAGACAACAGCAACACATTTTCGGAAAGAAAAACATTATAATCAATTATGAGCCACACTTTTAGACCACCTCCTCAACATCCTAACTTTAAAACAAACATCTCTGGGAACTATTCCCCATTCTGGAGGACAAAAGAAGTAGCACTGATTACAGAAACCTTTATGTCTCTGAAACAACTTTAAATACATGTTTACTTATATCCTTCCTTTTTTATCATGTGAATCAATGATTCAAATTGATTAAAAAAACATTAACTTCAAGTTGACACAAAATTATTAAGATTTGGATAATATTTACCTATAAAACTTTAAATACTGATTATTAAACATTGAAAATGGAGAAAGTTTTGAAAGAATCACTACCAGGTTGTCCAAAAAGCAGAGTCCCAGTACAAACCAGCGAAGGATGTGTAAATGAATTAAATGCATGCTCCTCATCGAAAGGATCCAAATGATTCAACACTAAAGAAATAAATTGTGATGAGGTTCATGTGAGGAAAAAAGAAATATTGAGGTATGAAGTAATGTACATTAAATTTAGCAAGATTGAGAAATAGGTGGTAGCAGCTTGTTTTTCTTGTGAAATTTATAATGATGTTTTGACTATCTTTTGCTATTTAAATACAAAAGATGTGCAAGAATCTTCTACTGTCAGCTCAGAAAAAAATTACTCATTCACTAAGTCATGAATAGAATATTTTGACGGGCATTGAGAAAACAAATTATTTAAAAATTCATAAACCATGCAACCAAAGTATTTCCAGAATGTCAGACCGTGATTTTTTTTAGAAGGAGGGAATTCCAAAATGTCTCCTGGCAGAGAAACTAACTGGAGTGTGTGCCTGACAAACCTTGGATAAGCGTCCATTGAGAATGAAGAATTATTAGCATTGCTATTTCAAAAACTAATATCCAGGGTCCAAGCTACACTTGGATTATAAAAATTATTTAAAGTACATTTTCAATAAATGAATTTATAGACAATTTTTTCATAAGTAATTCGATGGGTTAATTTAATTTGTCAAGTTAACAAAATTTATATTAAAAATAGTTATATATTTGTTTTTTAACTTTTAGTATTATTATACTAGGGGACATAGCAATGCTTGCATTTAGTCAATATAAGAATATTTTCAAGTAAATTTTTAATTAATGATTTCTCATTTTACCAATGAATTATGATTTCTTATTATATCTATTACCAATGACTATCCAGGCAACACAGAGTGGTGCCCATTGGGAAACATGTCATTTATCATTTCATAGTCACCAGTTGCAAGTGTTGCTCATTACTTCAGTGGGAAACATTCCACAGAACAGTCAAATGTCATTATGTGTATGTGTGTGCCCAGCGGATGTGTCTCAGACAGAAGGGTCCATGGCACATAAATATATCAAACCAAAAATTTCGTATGTTATGAAGCAAATTTTTTCAGTTTAACCCGAAACACTAATTGACCCACCACTTCCGAAGGTCAACTTAGGAGCTTTCTCATGGGACAGACCCTATAGACATACTTCTGGATATTTCACTAACACATGGGATGACTTGCAGTTCTAAAAATTGTAATTTTTGAAGGACAAGTTGGCAGCTTTTGCTTGAAGTACTGTATACTTTAAGATGAATAGTTCATGGAAATTCTGCCCTGCGAAGGGAGACCGGGATGGTGTAGCATTGTAAGATTGAAAACCCCAAGAGCTAAGTTAGAACAGTTTTAAAAATGTAATTTTGCCAAATGAATTTTTATGATTGAAACTAATGGCATTTGATTCTTAATATTAAAAACCTTTATACTCAAATTTTGAAGAAAAAACAAACAAACCATAAGTTCACAAAATCTCACCATAAGTGTCTGAAGAGTTGGATTCTGAATTGCCACATATTTTATGGTTAATTTTGAACTTAATTTTTAATGTTATTATGTCGTGTTTGGTATCATTTTTCCTAATTAGTTTTACACATATTTCAAAAATACCAGAACAAATGTGATACCTTTATCAATAAATAAAATCATTTTTTCTATTAGGGAGGAAAATACGAGCTCAATGTCTGGCCGGTGCTAGCTGCCTATGGTATGAAAAACTAATCTGGCATTCCACAGGGAAGGGAAATGTGCTCTGTTCACAGATGAAAGCCAATTTAAACTAACAATTATTGCTCATATAATAAGAGTAAGATACGCGAAAACATGAGGAATAAAATTGAGCACCTGTTTTCATTCCTAAACAAGACTCTTCCTAGTTCTGCAATGCTGGTCTCCCTGGCAATCCAATACTTGATGAAGGTCAGAAATTGTAACAGGAATCATTATATTGGGTATTTTATTTAGCACTGTATTGTACTATCACACATAGGCATTCTACAATGAAATCAATTTATACCAGACAGGAAAATTGAGTTACTTCATATTTAAACATTCCTTGTTAAAACGATTTGATTGAGGACAGGCCCACATGTCCATAGCAGTAGAAATCAAATTATACTTACTGTAAGCGTATTCATGTAATATTCGATCCTTGCCCGGGTTGGGAAAGGCTTGTTGCGGAAATCTCTCAGACAACCAGCAAGCAGTTGGGTTGTCCCATCACTAAGACATATGTTTCATGTAAGACAATTAAGGAGTTACTACCAAAACATTTCACCACAGCATAAAATGACACAACTACATCTAATCAGTCAATTTTCCTAAATGTTTGACAAGTGCAGAAATCGTGAGAAATTGTACATTGGACAAACAAAATAAAAGATGAGCATCAGGAAAAAACAATATAACAAAAACAAAAAAAGAAACTGAAAAATAGGCAGAAGCAGTACATTTGTGGCAAGAGAATAGCTAACTACAAGGCAAAGCACAATAATTAAGGTCTGTCCACCAGCAAATAAACATAACGAGGTGGCTAGTGGTACATCATAAAACTGACTTTTCCCCGACTTTCCGTAATCAATGAATTAAAATTCCCCAACTATTTTCGCACACTAACATGTACGCAAAAATTACTTTAACAATTGATAAAAACAACCTAGCAGGTAAAAACTCATAAAAATTAAGAAGTCATATCATAAAAGGAAATTATCGATGTTTCATAAATTATTCTTCAACAGTAAAGCAATGTCATAAAAAAAATAAACTTACCAGAAATATAAATAAAACAAAGCTTGGAACTAGACAGACTTAAGACTGATTTCCGTAGCCTTTAGCTCTGCCATCATTAAAATGACACTGGAGTAGTTTGAAAAGAAATCGGTGGTTATAGGTGAAATGGGTGGAGTTGTCATAACATTTGCGGGCAATAAAACATAATACCTGTGCTTATATTTCTTCCGTGTACCTACGTGTGGAGAAGATATGTGACAACTTCTGCTCAGGTGAAAATGGCAATGTGCTGGGAGTCGGACCCAGGACTCCTGCTTCTGGCACACCTCTAATCACATCTTATCAAGAAACAATTGCTTACACTCCCTATTAGTGAGGCAGTGCTTCCGTCTCTCAATGAAAGAACCCACAAGTGGGTTATTGGGTCAAGCAAGTCACCTTAAATGTAATTGAAGAAACAATTTTTTATAGAATGTGTGGCGAATTTTGTAATTCGACAATCTGTGTTACTGCTTTTAAATTTTTTCCCCAAGCAGTGAGCAAATTCCCTGACTTTTCCCAAAACAGAAAGTTCCCTGACATTTCCCGGTCACTTGCTACCCTGCATATCATTTGCTGAAGGATTTACTTGCAAAAGTTTTAACTCAGATAGTTCAATTTTATAACGCCAAAACAAAAATTTTACTAGGAAGTACATCCATCTACCATGAGTTTGTCTGAAGAATGGAGGTTCAGTTATACTTAGCTGAAGACGAATAAGTGCCAAAAAACATTTCCTTGAAAAGGTAAGAAAAATTTATTTTGGAGAAGTGCTTTGAAACTTTGTACTGGACTTCATAATATACATACAGAAAGGTTTTCTCTCCTGCATTAATATCTAGCCACATAATATTATCTATGATTATGTTTATCTGAAAGGATTAAGAAAAGGTAAAAAGTATTTGGTATCACTACTCTCAAATTTTTTGCAACAATTGATGGAGGTCACCAAAGGATTTTTATTTGCGGTCAAGAGGGAAATTGCTTATTATGGGGACAGACACAGTTATAAACAAATAAAATAATAAATAAATAAATGAAACATTCAGTATATCAGTAATAAAGAGGGATTATTAGAAATCTTGCTTAATGACAAGAATTCTCATACGCCCATGATTACAGAACATTGTCTATGCAGTGAAGAAATTGAATTTGCCTACATTACTAATTACCAGTTAAGCTCATATTAGTGCAGAAAGTTGGCCAAAAGTGGGGGTGTCTACATTTTTGTTAGGAATAATATAGTTTCTGAGACAATAGTGGGTTGAAAAGTACTATTTTGAAAAAATGCTGGATCTATTATTTACATACTTGATGGTTCCATTAATGTTACTGGGATTCACAGATCTCCTAGCTCACATGAAAGTTATTACCTCCAGAAGTTTGAGCAACTATTAAGAAGACCTTTTAAGTCAAAGTACTATTATTCCATGTGATCTTCATTTTAACTTTGGGGACACAGGTCTTAAAGATTATAAAGACAGATACAAACTACGTTATTTACTTTTGAATATTGAATATTTTATTGTAAAAAAATTAATAAAAAATAAATAATGACCATAGAAAAAAGCTCAATAGAATTTTTTTCATCCACATTAAATTAAAATAAAAAAATTAATAATTCAAATATTTAATCATTTCTAAACATCAGAGATATAAATGATAAAAAAATTAAAGAATAAAAAAACCCAACCAGCCAACCGGGACTTGAACAGCTTATCTGCTGCTTGTTAAGTAAGAGTGATGCTGCTACGCCACGCAACCAGTGCAAAGGTCACTTCTACTTAAATTACACATCGAACTTCAAATTGATGTTTCGTGAGAATAAAAGCAAATTGTGTCTTGCTGATTAACATAAGCATAGAGGGATCCCTACCCTATAACATATATATTTAAGTGACCGGAATCTGATTCCCAAGTTTGATACCCCCCTTGTAAGTGCCAACACATAACTACTGGCATCAGGTGTGGGGGTACAATGCACAAATAGAGGTAGAAATCAGACATTGGATCACTTCCAATTGACTAAAATGACAACTGGTGTAGGTGTGAAGTAGGTGGGATAACTTCACACACATCATTAGGGACTCAAGAGAAAGTAATTCAATTAATCAATTATCTTCTGGATAAGAAATGGGTGGAAGTGCATAGCGAAAGAAATTCTAGTTGTAAATGGGATTCATTTTTAAGAATACTTAGGAAGCGCTCTCATAATGCATGTTCGATGGTAAAAAAAAACAGATGGTAAATAAGAGTTAAACTAAAAAAATTGAACTTCTGATCAAAGTGAGTGCTTTAAAAAACAAGATGAAAGATATGTATTAGAGATTCAAGAGCACAGGATTAACAATACATAAAGAGCAATACTATAGATATAAAAACAGTATTCAAAGGCACTAAAAATATTAAAGACCAGCATCTTAATAACAAAATAATTAATTCTGATAACAAATTGAAAACAATGTGCAATATCGTTAAAAGTAAAAAACACTGTCAAGATACACAGAAATATTCAACTCCAGCATGAGGGTAAAACTATTAGCACCTCATACACTCTTTTCTGTCATGTGGAAATCAACCCTTGAATGTTAATAATAGCAGTGTAGTGAGTTCAAATGTAATCAACTCTATGTATCTACCTGATACAAATGAAACGCAAGTAGAAAAATTAATTATGAACTTTGGGAATAGTAAGTCTTTCGAGTTTGATGAAGTACCAACAAATATATTGAAAAAGTGAAGACTTGCTCTACTTAGTTTTTTTTTTTGTGGGGTTTTAGGGCTCTACTTAGAGATCAGTATTGTTAGACCCCTTTTCGAAAAGAAAGCACTTTTAATGTAAATGACTATAAACCTATTACCCTTACATATGTTTTCAGTAAATTATTTGAAAAGATTACATTGGCAAGAATAAATAGCTTCCTTGGTTACAATTAAGTCCTGATTGATTCACAATATGGATTTAGGAAAGGATTTTCTAACCACCACTTCAATTGTAGAATTTGTACTTTTAATACTAATATTTCTAGAAAACGATGAAAAAACAACTGCTCTTTCCCTGGACCTATCGAGTGCATTTGATAGCTTTTCACATGATCTGCTCCTTACTAAATTACAAAACTATGGTTTAGAGGTGGAGTGAATGTCTTTTAAAATCGTATTTCCTTGGACGTTAATAGTACATAGAAATTTTCTGGAAAAATAGTAATATGTTAAACAAAGTTACATCAAAAACTGGCACTGTTTCTCTCTGTGTACCTCAGGGTTCTGTTCTTCGATCTCCTGTCTTTCTCATGTATGTCAATGATATCGCCCTATTCATTCAATTACTCACTCTTATCCTATGCAGATGATACAATCATCTTAAGTAGATGATTGTCAAACTTGTGGAACACTTCAGGAAAACTTAGAAGGTGCTCTAAACGAAATCTTAGGGTAATTACACTCTCATACATTGAAACTAAATACAAGTAAATCGGTACTGGTTAATTTCAGACTTCAAAATACAAATAAGGACATGCATACCATGAAAATTACCTCAAAAACCAAAATATAGAACAAGTAGAATATTGCAAGTTTATAGGAATTTACTTAGATCAAAATCTTGGTTTTAACAAGCATATGGACACACTAGGTCACAAGTTCTACTCTAATATTTTCCTCCTCAGAAACCTTTCAAGATACCTAGAATCAGAGTAATAATTCAATATTTACTATGGTATCATTCAATCTCAACTACAATATGGCATAGAAATTTCAGGAGGAGCTCAATTTAAATTGTTTATTAATTGTGCAAAAGAAATGTATTACCGGTAGGTGTATTTTCGAACTAGAGCCATCAACATCACGTAATTATGTTTTAGGAAATTTGATATACTAACAATTGTTGCTCTCTATACATACAAAGTCCTTATATTTCCCAAGAATAATTTATACTTTTCTCAAAATAAAGATTTATACTCATTCTACACTAGAGGATGTCTCTATTACCACAGGGTGGCCATAGATAAAGCTGCTACCGAAAAAGATCCTTACAACAATGCAACCCTTTTTTACAATATAATGCATATTTCCATAACATCTTCTGAGAACACTGCATTTAATATACTATTAAAGAAATATCTTGTGGATACTTGCCCTTACACTCAGAAAGAGCAATTGTAATACTTTCAAATTAAGAAAATGCATTCTAATGGAATGATTTCTTTTTCTCATTAGTTAAGCAAATTAGTTATTTCATTTATGTAATGTAGTATGAATTTGAATTTTGTAAAAGACTATGTAATGAAATGGAATTTGTTACTATGTTAAATTTGACAATGCTTAAAACTTGAATAATGAAGTGCATTAAAATAAATTATTATTATGTTCTCAGACAAAAACTAACTTTAAAAAGTTTAAGGATAATCCAAAGGAAGTACATCAATAACTATTTCAGAAAACAAATTTCTTGAAATTGAGAAAGTATTTAAATAAAAATAGGTCTGTAACAATTTATGAAGTATTTTCATATTTAACATAACCAATGACACGTCCTTTGACATGTTGCCTTTTTTTAAGTTCTATTAACACTAATCACCATTTCACAACAGATTGAACAATTAATATAATTCCTGAAGAAACATGCATGATAAAATAAATGACAAAGAGGCCAACTAACTTACTTTTGATGATCAAATTCTCTTGTTCCATCATTCACAACTGCCATTATGTAGGGATTGTTATGCTTATTATCGTTATCAAAGGAGTCAAAGAAGATACCCAAGCCGACCCACTTGTCAGAGCTGCCAAACACAGGTCCATCATAAGCACCCTTTGACTCTGTAAACCAAAAAGCCTGAAAAATACAAACGACTTATTTGAGATTCAGATAATGCAGTTTTGATAGTACATGCAAAAGAAAGGTTATAATAAAATAAAATTAGTATTAAACTTGACCTCCCATAAGTGAACAAACCTTCAAGAAGAACCTTAAAAAGGAAACGTAGGGCAATATAAGAAAATTTAATAAAAAATCAGTGGGATGAGAAAGATTCTCCACACTAAAAATATGAACTTACGGAAAGTTCAATTCTGGATTGAATATGAAATCCCCTCATCCAAACATGTTCTGTAAAAGTGTTTGTAAGTTTTCAACAAACTCTAGAAATGAATTTCTCAGCAGAAGCAAAAATGTGAATGAAATAATAAATGTTCTTTGTATCCGATTCAATTCTGCCAGATATCCAGAATACATCACATCGTAATAGCCAGATCTCCTAATGTCTCTATTAGCCACTTAAAGCATCTCTCAGGTGAGTGTCCAACGAACCAGTCTTTTATTGATTACCACTGAATTAATGAACTCGTATGAAAAAAAAAATTACAGAACCAAAGAAAAATGGTACTTCAGTTATCAAAAATCCTTCAAAATGTATGGTCTCCTCAAACTGCTTAAACCCGGAAATAGCATGAGACCCTTCACAAGAATTAATGCAATACCAACCTACAAATTAGCAAAATTGTAATTGAGAAAACTTCATGAATTGCTTGACTAAACAAAGAAATCTTTACATTTGATTGACAAGATAAGAATGTACACTAAAGTTAGAATGGACATTTTAGTCTCTTTTGATGTTTGTTCACTTTTTCTGTGTTCCTAAAGACTGATTGGTTTCTACACTTAAAATTTGGCTACAACCCACATACTTAGAACAGAAACTTATGGTTGAATTCTTGGAATGATCAAAATTAAGCATCAGTGAAAATAATGCAGAGGGACTTTCTATGAATAAAAATCCATTGCTTTTCAACAAACAAAAAGTTTACTCACATGATATTTATGAAATATCTTGAGATTAGGATTTGAAAAGCTTACTTATGTGTTCTCTTCAAAGATTACAATATAAAATTGGTACCACAAAATCAATTGACTGTAACATTTTGGATCAAATAGAAGAGATCCGGTTATGTTTGGCTAAAGGTGGGAATAAGTTATCTCGAATAAGTTTCCAACCAAAAGGAAAATAGTAAAAATAATAATAAAAATGAGTCTTTATTTTGGCAAGACTTAGACCATAAAGTCTACTTTTCCATCCAACAAGAGAGTGAAATCATATGGAAAAACCCTGATTAATGTAATTTTTTATAAAACAAATGGAAGTTGAAAAATCAAGACAGAACCCTAAAATTAACACAACAATAATTCATTCCTTTTCATTCTTTAATAGATAATGTGGTTTTCAAATTTTTGTGAGAGAACATGGTAAAACAACCAACCTTAATGCATTGCTTTACGGCAGCAGATGATGACTACTTAGTACACAGAAATCGAGATACATTGTAACCAAAACACATAGGCAGGCTGATCTATGAAATAATATATAATAAAAAAAGGGAAGAAGGAAGGGAAATATAACTTCAGAAAAATTACTTATTTAATGGTTAATTAGATTAAATCATGTTGCTCCACAAATTAGAGGAGAAAATTTTTACCCATAGACTTGCAGACACAAATAAAAAAGTGAACCATCAGAAATCACGAGTTTACGAGATCTAATGTATATTTCACATGAAATACTAAGGACTTTAGTATCAAGATTTTTAGACCATGTAATCAATGACTAATGTAACATATTACCACCAAGCAGGATAAAATTTAGTCCATCAGACAAAATTTATAAAATGTGTAGCATTTCCAATCACAACTATGTTTTCCTAAGAAGAAAACACAAGGTCTCTCAAGACATAGTAAACACCAACCAAAAATCTGAATGAACAGGGTTACACAATCGCACACTAAAAATTATAGAATAAAAAAAAGTTGATCTATTACTCCAGGAAGTAAGGGATTTCATCGTGAAAAATACCAAAAGAACATTTATAATTTCAATTTTTTTACAAGAAACACGGAAGAAAAAGAATTATTAATTCCCCCCAAATCTGTAGAATAACCAAAAACATAGAAACAGAAAATGCATGAATACTACTGGAATGAGACAAAGATCAACTCTGCAAAGAAATTCTGTAAACCAACAAGCTATTGCAACATACCAAACCATCAGCACCAATTCGGCCACGACCAGTCACCCTGAACAGGATGTCAACTTCCCACCAGTCAAAAACAGTCTTTGACTTGGTCCATATTGCACCTACAACAAAGTGAAGTAATAACAGTAGGGTCCAAAAGCAATGATAATTTCACATACAGTGTATGGAAAATGAAATAACTTTTTTTTTGTGGGGCTTTAGGGCTCGTCAANAATTAATAATATAATATCAATCACAATAATAGCAATCTATAGACCACCTGGAGAGGATATAAAAATTTTTCTCGAAGATTTGGAAAACCTATTGAGTAAAGTTAAAAATAAAAATAAAATATTAATTGGAGATATAAATATAGATATAAAAGATGAAATAATTAATAATAAAAACCAAGAATATTTGAATATCATAACCCAAAATAAAATGATACAAACTATTACAGAAAATACTAGAGAAGAAATCAGACTGGATAAGATAAATAAATCTTGTATAGATCATATAGCCGTTAGTGGAGCATATGAAAAAATACAACCTGTAATAATAAAAACAAAAATTTCAGACCACTATATGATTGGAATTTTCATGAAAATGAAAAAGAAAGAAATAGATGAAACAGTAGAAAAAAAGAATGATATAATCTGTATTGACAAAGAAAAACTAACTAAACTCTTAGAAAAAATAGATTATGGAAAAATGGAAACCAAAAAAGCTAAGGAAATTTATGAAGAGATAATGGTAAGTTTCATGGAATCAAGGAAAAATATTAAAGTAAGAAATAGGAAAAAAGTAAATATCAAACCCTGGATCAGTCAAGATATAATAGAAAAAATGAATAAAAGAGATGAACTTTTTANAACTATTTTCCATATGGAAAAAGACTTCAAATATGGAAGGAGAGAAAAAAAATGAAATAAGAAACGAATATAAGGAATTAAGAAACAAAATTACTTCAAGGATCATTCAGAAAAAAAGAGAATATTATAAAAACCAATTGAACGATAACATAAAAGACAACAAAAAGACATGGGAAATTATAAATTTGTTAATGGGAAGGAAAAAACAAAAAAATATTGATGAGCAAATAGTAAATGCTATAGAAAGTAATGAAACAACACAAAATGTCTGTGAAAAAATGGCCATATTAATGAAAGAAAACATACAAAAATATTTCCATAAATGTGATAAAATAGTAGGAACACAAAAGNTTAAATAAAATGAATTCAATCTATTTACCAGAAATTGAAACCAATGATATTGTAAAAATAATAGATAAACTAAAGAAAAATAAAGCACCGGGAATAGATTTGGTAAGTTTAGAAAATATAAAAGAAAACTGTAAAGTAATGATACCAATGATTAAATTAATAATAAACAAAAGTATTGAAGAGGAGCAATTCCCCGAAAACATGAAGGTTGCAGTAATAAGACCTATACACAAAGGTGGAAATTTTAATAACTTAAACAATTATAGACCTATATCAATCTTATCTACGATAGGAAAAATTTTTGAAAAATATTTAATGGAGGTAATGCAAAACTATGTGGAAAGAAACAATATCATAACTATAAGTCAATATGCATATCAGAAGGGAAAAGGAACAACGGATTTATTGGAAAAAATAACAAATGAGATAAACGGATACCTTAATGATAGAAAGCATGTAATTCTGTTATCCATGGATTTATCAAAGGCTTTCGATTTGGTAAACAATGAAAAATTAATTGAGGAGTTAGAAAAAATGGGCATAAGAGGAAAAATGTGTAATATCTTAAAAACTTATCTGAAAAATAGGGAATTTGTAGTAAAGATTAAGAATAATTATAGTGATAAACATAAAATGGAGATAGGAATTCCTCAGGGAAGCTTTCTTGCTCCCTTATTATTCATATTATACATAAATGACGTTGAAACATGCATAAATCATTGTAGTTTTTATGGATATGCGGACGATTTTGTCATGCTGATAGGAGGTAAAGATCTGAAATTGATGAGGAAAAAAATTCAGGAGGATTTTAATAACATACAACTCTGGCTACATGATAAATCACTAAAATTAAATGAAAAAAAAAACAAAGATGATACATATTGCAGCAAAAGCTAATGTTAGAGATGAAATAAACATAGTGCACCATGGGCTGGATTGTATACACTCAAAAATGAAAAAATGTGAATGCAGTTACATAATTGACAAGGTTGAGAAATTCAGATATCTGGGTTTGGTCTTGGATCAGCACTTGAGATGGGACGAGCACATAAAGGAACTAATAAGGAAAATTAGGGTATGCTACTGGAGGCTAGCTAATGTGGAAAAATTCATGAATAAAATAACCCTTAAAAAAGTATATGTATCCTTAATTGAATCACAATTAAGATATGGGATTGAGGCATGGGGTACAGCCTCTACATCTTACATAACACCTCTCCAAAAATTACAAGATAAAATCATAAAGTTGATAAGTGGAAATATAGAAGAAACATATAAAAAAAATCAACTATTGAATATTAAACAAATGTTCTTCCTAGAAAAAATTGATAAAAACCTTAATAAAGAAAACAAAGAAGTTAACCTAAAAAGAATAAACCACGTGTATAACAATAGGAAAAAACACTATTATGAAATCCCCGTAAACTTTAATAAGTACGGTGAGAGGCTGACTGAAACGATTTTACCAAAATGCCTAAATAAAATTACTGATGAAATAATAGAAATTAAAGATAAATATAAAAGAAAGAAAGAAAAAAAGAAATGGATTATGGATAACCACAAGAAGTTAGTATAAGATAAAATGATAAAATCGAGGCACAACAAAAATTAAAAATGAATTTTGAAAGCTAAGGGAAACAAAGAGTAGTCAAATATCTCCCTTTGACAAGTTTTAGTTATTAAACTTAAAGGGAGAAGATAAACATGTATGTATTTTTGTATGGGACACTAAACTGAAGTATATGTAAACAAGCTTGAAATAAATCTTTGTATGTATATATGTAAATGTATGAGTATGAATGTACAAATTTGAAAAGTATGAGTATTGATGAAATATAAATCTACTATTGTATTTATGTATGTATGTGCATGGAGGTATATATTGAAAAATAAGTAGAAATATTAATGAAATAAAAAAACTTTCATGTATATATGTATGTAGGTGTGTAAATGTACAAATTGAGAAATATGCATGAGAATTGATGAAATATTTTGATGAAACATAGCAGATTCCACTGCTGCTGCTATTTGAAAAGCCAAATAGTGGAATTTGTTAGTGGAGGAAAGTAACTAATGTTTTTTGCTCCGCACTGCTGCTGCTACTATAAATAGTAGTAGTAGACAAGTTTGTGGGTAATAAAAGATATATAAAAAAAAATTTTCAAACTGAAAAAACTATATAATTATAAAGAACAAGATATATGTATAAACAATAAGAAGAAAAAAGTGTTTTAAACTTGAGTGAAGATTTATGGAAGTAAATAACTTTCAAAACAAACAAATGATAAAAACCACAATGAAGTAAACAAAAGTAAAAAATTGGAGGTTAATTTGTTAAATGAATATTATAAGTAAACAAGTGTAAATGTATATATGTGGAAATTGGTTAGTTGCTGCATCAAATCGGAGGATATGGATGAAATATTTATATATGTGTGTACACTCAAGCATATTAAAAGTGAAATGGATGTAATATATACAAGCAGATGTACTTAACATGTAATATGAATTGTAATTATAATGGAATAAAAACTTTTTTACTTTTTACTTACTACTACTACTACTACTACTACTACTAAAAATTGTATATAGAAGAAGTAAAATTGCATAAAGAAGACGTAAAAATTGTATAATGAAAATGTTAANAAGAAGTAAAAATTGTATATAGAAGAAGTAAAATTGCATAAAGAAGACGTAAAAATTGTATAATGAAAATGTTAAATTGTATTTGTGTTTATGGAAATAAAAACTTGTAAACTTGTAAACTACTACTACTACTACTGATAGTGAAGATATAAGAGATAAAGTAATAAAATTATCTAAATCTAAGGGAGGAATAAAGAAAGGGGACTTTAAAATGTATATAAGGGAACAAATAACACCCTATACATCAAATCTTTTTTGGAAGAGCAGAGAATATGCTAAAAAACATGGTTTTAAATTCACGTGGATTAAGAACTCAAAAATATTCATAAGAAAAGAGAAAGAAAGCAGATACTGGGTAATCAAAAGAGAAGAAGACCTAGAGAATATAGAATAAAGATATAAAGAAGAAGAATTAAAAAAATATGGATATTGAAATATTTGAAAACTTCGAAATAAAAAAAATAAAGATTGTTAAAGGTTTTGAGGAAGCTGAAGAAGTTTTTGGAAATCAAGAAGAAGGAATCAAGATAATACATCTCAATATAAGAGCTATTAGAAAAAACTGGGATGAATTGGAATATAAAATAGAAACTTTGCAGAAAAATATTGATATCATAGTCCTGACAGAAATAAACTTGGAAGAAAAAGAAGCTATTGATGTTTATAGACTAGAAGGTTATAAGAAAGAAACATATCGAAGAAGAGGAAAAAAAGGTGGAGGATTAATGGTATTTCACAAAGAAAATTACAGTTTTCAACCAATAAACATAGAAAAGAAAGGCTACGAAGCTATTATTGGAAATTTGTTAATTAATAATAAAATAACAATTACACTAATAGCTATTTACAGACCACCGGCAGAAGATATAAAAAATTTTCTTGAAGAATTGGAAACGTTATTGAGTAAAGTGAAAAATAAAAATAAAATATTAATAGGCGACATAAACTTAGATATAAAAGATGAAGTTATTAACCATAAAAATCAAGAATATTTAAATATAATAACCAAAAACAAAATGTTACAAACCATTACAGGTTACACAAGAGAAGAAATAAGATTAGACAAGATAAGTAAGACATGTATAGATCATATAGCTGTGAGTGGAGCCTTTGAAAAAATACAACCAGTAATTGTAACAACTAAAATTTCAGACCACTATTTGATTGGTATAATTATGAACATGAAAAGGAAAGATATAGAGGAAATAGCTGAAAAAAAGAATGAAAAAATATGTATCAATAAGGAAGAACTAACTAAGCGCTTAGAAAATATAGATCTTGAAAAAAATGGAAACTAAAAAAGCCAAGGAAATATATGAAGAGATCATGATAAGTTTTATGAAATCTAAGAAAAAAATTACAGTAAGAAATAGAAAAAAAGTAAACATCAAACCTTGGATTAGTCAGGAGATTATAGATATGATGAATAAAAGGGACGAACTTTTTCCTATATGGAAAAAGACACCATTTATGGACGAAGAAAAAAA
>NNCF01132550.1:23248-35521 GCA_002313205.1 Laupala kohalensis | reverse complement strand
TAAGAGACAGCTACTACTACTACCGCCACCACCACCATGATATTTCACTACTTCTCATTCAGTCATAAATCTGACATTTTTTGCATTACCTCGTAAATTGACCTAAAACAAAAGGCATGAAAATAAGTATTCTATTACAATCCAAATCAGAAGTAATTTCCTATCTTCAATAAACAGATTTGGCAGCCTGACTAATACTGCATTAAGAAACAAGATTTTTGCAACAAAGAAACATGTTACACAGGATAATTAACAACAAAAATATATCTTCATCCTTATAAAACTTGTTACTAATTAACCTGGCAAATTCAAAGATGGAAAAAAGAAATGAACAAGCACAGATTCATTTTAATCATTTAAACTGTTAAGTAAACTCTGTTGACATGTTAAGTTGCTTGATGAAAATTATAGATGCACAACTTCTTTTATATATTTTATTTTCAACTCAACAACACATGCACTACATTACACACGCAATGACCATTCCTAACACACAGTGAAGAACAAGGTGCTGCCAACATGGTAAAGATAAATATACTGACAAACCAACACGCCTCCTTACATTTATATTTACCAATTACAAACATAAGAGAAATAAGCATTAATTACATTCAACTCATAATACAAAACACTTAAATTACTTAAAAAATTCTTCCATTAACCCAAATGTTAAACAATAATTGAAATGTAATTTAGCTTACTTAATTTTCTGACACAAACAAAATTTATATCAATTTCAACATTTCCTTGAAATTAGTAAATTTAATTTTTCCCGATGACTTAGTAAAAATATAAGCAATGTTTGAATCTGAATTATCTTAATTTCAATAACTCCATTTTTAACATTTTCATGAACATAATGATATTGTACTTCTATATGCTTTGAATTTTTTTGCAAAGTTTCCATATTTAGCTATAGCAAGAGTTCCAGAATTATGTTCATAAATTTTAATAGGTTGAACAATTTGAACAAAAACATCATTAACAACATTTCTTAAGAAATGCATTTCTGTTACAGCTTCAGATAATGCAACATATTCTGCAAAGGTAGATGACTTAGTAACACAATTTTGTTTATTTGATTTCCAATAAATGAGATTTCCAAATAATTCAATTACAAACCCAGTAGTTGACTTTCTGTCAAGAATATCACCTGCCCAGTCCGTATCAACATAACAATTCATATCAGCTTTATGACTTTAGTTATATGTTAATTTAATATCTTTGGTTAAATCCAAGTACTTTAGAACTAGTAGCAATGCATATTTGAAATGTGTCTCATCGTATTTGAAATCTACTTAAATAATTAACACTGAAAGATATGTCTAGTCTAGTACCATGACTAATATATGAGAATGTTCCTATTAAATTTCTATATTTAACATTCTCATTTAAATTTGATTGACTCAGTTTAAGATTAATCTCCTCTGGTGTATCATAAAGTTTTGAGTTTCCAATACTATATAGTTTAGCTAGCGATTCTATATAATTTTCCAGGCTCAATGTTAAGGTATTACGACATTTCTCATCATATTCAATATCAATACCAATGAAGCTTTTGACTATATTTAAATTTATTACGTAGTTGTTTTTTAATATCATTAATTACTTGAATATCTTTGCTACATATTAACAAATCATCAACAAATAATAAGATATATACAGTTATATTATTTTCAGCTTTAACATAAAGACAATAATCATACATACTTCTACAAAAGTCTAGACTTTCAATATAATCATTAAAACATTCATACCAAGCATGTGGGTTCTCTTTTAAACCATAAAACGCTTTGTTTAATTTATCAACTCCATTGGAAACATCATTATAGCCCTGTGATAACACCCCTGCGATCAAAGCAGGAGTCCCGGGTTCAATTCCTGGCTTGTTGCCATTTTCACCTGGCCAAAAGTTCAAATGTCTTCTCAGTGTGTAAATTTTAATAACAAGATATTAATTGTATCGGTGGAACCACTGCCATGATAGTTCACTTGACCACGGCAATACCAACAGTATTTTTAAATGTGACCAGATTTACCACAATTAAAACAGATATTACCTTGTGGGCCCAATTTGCTTGTTTCAATTTTAAAGGCATTTGAATTTTCTATTAGTGCACTGTCTTCACAATAATTTTTCTCTTCGAGTGATTTTGACTTAATTTTGCTTTTAAGATAATCAACTGTTCTGTCCTTCTCCGATAAAAAACATCGATTATATCACCAATATGACAGAAATTTGGTGGTAATGCTCTTAACGTGTAATTCAGTTTTTCTTGTTCAGTCATGGTTGCACTGGCATGTTTAAGATTGTTCACAGACTTCTCAAAATCATTAAAAAATAAACATAAATCTGGGTAGTTCTTCAACTTAACATTTTCTACAAACAATTTGCAATGACGTGGAAGTTTTCAAATACGTTGTATCAAATTTGGCAATAATATCAAAATCCGACTCACATTCATGGACGTATTCCAATTGCTCGTCTGTTATTGCACCATAAATATAGTTTGTTGCCTAAATATCTTTTTCTTCCCATTTTACTTGATCATCGTTTGCATTAACTTTTCTTTGTACCACTTCCTTACACTTTTTAAACTGCAGAAATTTCATCATTCGTACTTTCCAATTAAAATAGTCTAAACTGTCAAATAGCAGTATACTAATCTTACTGCTTCTTGCACATGCCATTTTTTACACTTGTATCTTTCTTAAGCAACTTACAAACACTCTAAATCTTCACTAATATTCCATAATCACTTTCTGCTACCATGTTAAGTAAACTCTGTTGACATGTTAAGTTGCTACATGAAAATTATAGATGCATAACTTCTTTTACATATTTTATTTTCAACTCAACAAAACGTGCACTACATTACACATGCAATGCCCATTGCATGTGTAACACACAGTGAAGAACAAGGTGTTGCCAACATGGTAAAGATAAATGTACTGGCAAACCAACATAAACGTCAAAAGAAAACTAGTTCACCCAATATATTAAAAATCTATTTACTTTTCCACCCACAACTCAATCTAATACACAAGGCACCTCACTTAGACATCTTATATGAGTTTTCTTGATATCGATCTCACATGACATTATTACCATTTAGCACACATTGTCAAGTTACTCTCAACAAACACAGTCCACGACAGTAAGGAAAACTCATGCCTTTTACAATAACTAAAGGTTCCTCACACACAACAATGCATTAAGTACTACCACCACTTCTCACATTACTAGTTGAAGTAAAAATTTTACTGGTATCATCTTTCACTACATGCCAGTTAAAGATTTGTTTGAATAGATATTGAAAAGTTCTCTTTCACATAAACTGACAAAGAGCATTTTAAAATAATGCCATTAACAAACAATGCAACTATAAGAACTTAAACCTGTTTATGAACTTAATAGTGTAAACCTCTTAATGAAATATGATCCTTTACTACAGTTTAGAAAGATTAAATATTTAAACAATTAGAAAATATTCTCAACAGTGTAAAGAATTATATAAATAAAAGTTAACTTCTCATTGACCAAAAGAAGAGCATATTGAAGAACATACAAAATACACAATCACATATTACCTTCACTTTTTAAGACACATTGTAAGAAATAGAGTGGACTGACATAGAATTATACCTTTCTGACTCCGAAGAGATGGAGCAATTCTCACATTCTCTGCACTGGCTATGGCATCTGTAGAAAAAGAGAAAATGTATATAACATGAAGTCAAACGTCAAATAATAACGAATTTTATACAAAAAATAAAGAGTTCAACTAAAGAATAAACTGCATAAGTATTGAAAATGCCAATCACTAATAAAATGCGAAAGAAGAATCCTTTCAGAAGAAAACACTTTGATTCCATCTGTTAAAGCGATTGTGTGTTCTCATGAGATATAGATTACTAAGGACACATGCAAACTTACTCCCTCCGTATTCCCAGAATGGAACTGTGCCGTCTTTTTGGGCAAGGTAAGGTGGTTTAAAGCTGTATTTGTATTCGAACCTCCTGAAAGGTGGTGCACTAGCGAATACAGGGAAACAGTGTATATATATCACTAAGGCAAAGCACAGCCACCTCACCTCAGCAGCCATCTTTCACAGTGCGGCTCGACTGCCGGGCAATGATGTGGACGGACAAGACCTACCACCAACGATACATGTTATCTCGCTATTGGCCGATTAGAACCGATGTTGTTTTGTCAACGTGTGAGTGTTGACAGTTGTTTTCACTGACGTTTCGCAATTTCGTATTTCACCTGTCGTGTCGCGGTAGAGCCTACTCCGAAAATGTCATTACCATGTGCTGGGGCATTCCGTGAATTACAAAACTCCCCGAGTACAATGTTCTCAGCGGAGTTGTATGTGACGTTCATCTTTTTACTACTCGATTGTCGAGTACCATGATGATTTTGGTGCCATAGGCATTTTTTCACGTGTTTGTCCATAAATTACTTCACGTATCATCCATTTACTCAACATAAATCGATTGCATGGAACGCATGTTTTCCGAAGACATGTTCAACTTTCATTGAAAGCATTTCTCTCTATCTGAAAGCGTGTTGCTGTTGTTTCTCTTAGTTTGTGGAAGAGTCTAGTATGAGTGAAAAATTAAGTTTGTCAACAGAACTTGAGAGGCAAGTTAAATCCTTATCTCATTCATACGGGAAATTATGAATATATAATGGTGAATCCTACTCTTATGATGTTGTCCTGTGGTAATTCGTTTGTATTTAAGAATCTTGAGAAGTAATTTGTGGTGTGTTATTAGGAGTGATGCACCTGTTTATCCTGAAGCAGTAGAGAAACTGTCATCTGGACTTCTCGCTCTTTATAAACCAGAATTAGAGCGTGTGAAAAAACAGCTAATGGAATTTACGTATGTAATCTGGTTTCATATTGTTTATATCCCAATTTGTATCTTCGGTTTCTTGATGTGCCTGTTATGTTTCAGAAAGAAGCAGGAAATTCTATTGAAACAATTGGACTGTGAAAATAAGAATTTTCAAGAAGTTATGGAAACTACTGAACTTCATGAAATGGTGGGTTGATTCTTAAGAAATCAGTAATAAGTCTATGCTATTAACACTTTAAGAATCCTAGTATTAGTGGTACACTTCACTGATTTTGTGGTCATATGCAGGTTATTACTGTTTGAACTATTTAATAAAGTTATGGATTTATGACATTTAGAACTTACAGCTACAAGTTGTTAATTATTATCATGCTTCAATGAGCGGGTAATGAAATGCCCACAATTGTTGAGATAATTTTCAACGAATGATGAAATGAGTGTATCATATGTTCAATAAAGATTTGACAAGTGGGTACAATATTGTAATGATTAAAATGAATTAAATAATGAACTTCCAACTGTGCCAGTATGTTCTGATAGTTCGGTATTGATCATTATTCATTGCTTGTTGCAAACAATTAGAGTTATTGGGTGTTATATGTATTATATAAATTAAGAATTTATGCTGTACTTTTTCCATTTCTATTGGAACACATGTCTCTTTAATAGTGGACTGTCACATTTATTATGCATGGAGACAAGGATTCTGGCTTGAAAATTTTGTTATTTAAAAAGATAATTTTATTAAGCTGGAGAAGTCAAATTGTTGTGACTAAAAGTTACATCTCTCATTATAGACATCAGAAAAAGTGTGTCTAGAAAATTTGTGATCTTCATGCCACTTGATTATTCAGTGATGATAAGCTTTATTTCTTCCATGAAGTCAAATTGATCTGTTCATCCCTGACACTACATGAGCATTCCTGAATGGTGATTTGTTTCAGATAGCTACAGTGAAGGCATGTCATGGGAAGCTGACAAATATTAAAAAGGAAATGGGACAAATACACGATCGAACTAGTCGTTTAAAGGTAATGTATCAAATTGAGTCTAGTAGATCTATTGTCCATAATTTTGTAATGATATCATTTTGAGGGTTGAAAAATAATGAATAGTGAAAGTTACTGAGGAGACATCTGACTCGTCAGTGCCGAGTTTATGTATTTGCAAAATAAGCCATAGTCTAGGGCCCCAGAAACTACTGGTCAGGGGCAGCTACTGATATGATCAGGTGAAGGCAGTGTTTATTTTTGGTGGTCAGTATATGTATGAACATGTGTATACGAATAACATTAATGTGTTCAATATTTGTAAAAAAGAAATATGTTATGGTCTCATGAGGATATCAAAACATTATGTAAAATAAGTTAAATAGAGAAGTAGTGTTACTTGTAATAACTTATAGGGGCCACTGCTTAAATTAGTTATTTTCCAGCATCACATTGAAGAAGAAATTAAACCAATAAATGGACTCCTCTCCTAGGAGTGGCTGTTGTAGGGCTGTATTCACTTATGCGTGTATGAGTAAATTGCCTTTAGATTTTGAATTTGAAAACAATGATTTTTAAGTATAAAGGTGGAAAAGGAATAACTGTCAATATACAGAGTGATATAATAAATTTGGATTAGAAAGGTTGCAAGAGGAGATGCCACAAAAATGGTAGAATGTTGGAAAATTTGACTGTACAGAGTACTGGATAGAAAAAAAAGCACAAGGATTTACAGTGAAACTTCTCTTTAACAGATACTCATGGGATCTTAAAATTTGTCCACTATCGAGTCCTATCCACTTTTGGGAAGTTAGTCAATGTAGAATAAAATGAATGGGAGTAATAACATGACCGCTATAGAGAAATGTCCCCTTTTGAGAAATGTTTGTTTGGGGAAATTTCGCTATATATCAGAGAGGATTTTGCAGAGAGTAAATGAAAATGGTTTAAGTTGAACATTATGGTATTGGAATCCATAACTGGTTACTTTTATTCTGGGGCATATTTAGAGAGATTTTGTATCATAGAGGATGGAACATGCTCATCCCCGTGTAATAGCCCAGTCAATAAAGGTTTTGAAGGAGGAAAAATTGGCGTAAAAGCTGAATTTTTCCCTACTAATAGACCACTTCCCAAGGATATATATAATATGTGAAGTTACATGGAAAAAATCTTTGTTTATATGTTATAGCTCACATATATATGGGATGATTCTTGTGATAGGCATACATAGTACGCCCTGTATGTATATGTCGCGACTTCCCCGCTGTGATCCGCATTTGGTTGGCCCAAACGAGTCACTGGGGTCGTCATGGCTTAGGGGTGGGGCGGAGTGATGGTTAGCTGGTTCCAGTGAAACCCAGAGTCGTGTCAAGTCATTTATTTGTACTTACGGAGTGGCTGAGGCGTGCACAGCGGCTTCTGAGGAAAAGTAGGCAGTGGCCATGGCGTAGGGGTGTTCCTCAGTTCGTGATGACGTGAGGTGAAGTGCAGTCGCTGGGGCCACAGGATTTGCAACGCCACGCAGCTTCTGGCTCTTGGGTTGTCGGTGGACAGAGGAGGTCGCTGGGGTGTCACGTATATGCAATGCCCACGCAGTGACTGATTCATTCTGCCCCGAGGCTCAATTACCTCCCAAATATATATTCTGACCCCTACGTCATCACCTAGTAACCCACTTCCTATGGCTCTGCGACCTCAATACTGTTGTCTTCACGACATTTCCACCCTTTCCTATAGTTAGGATGAAACACGGGTGGTCGTGAAGACACCAGAATATCACACATTGTTACAGTAATATAATACAATGGGTACAAGATAATCAGATATACCAAAAAAATACCATATGGACGATATATACAAAACCGTCGCATAGCGCACTGAAACCTAACAATTGAAAAAGAAAAAAAACTACTACTAGTGAGAGTATACTCAAATACCAAAAACATACAATCAGTTCGCTTAGCGCACTAAAAACGAATACAAACAAATTTCCATACAAAAAATTAAAGAACTACAAATGAGGAAATAATGGGACAGCAGTCTGTAAAGGGGTAACACTACGGGTAGTGGCGTTATCAGTGTTCGATCCCTCTTCCTCACACACTGTCGTCTCCAGATACGGACAATTATCACTACCCTTATTATTCACACAATACTGCACGCAATCCAACCCGAGACATGTACCATGTTGAGACTGCTTAAATGAAGTCCAAAGAATCCAATGTTTTTTTATTTCCGACAACGGCACTGTCGGGACGACGCGAGTGTTCTGCACTCTTACGAGTTCAAAAACTCGGTCACTAACTGTGTTCCATTATTTCTATTTTGGAGGTGTTGAGACTTCCTAGGTTCCAGGATTGAATTTCTGGGCACTTTCTGGCGCTGTATAAATTAGAACATCGAAAATTGGGGGTAAATTTTGAAGTGAAGAATGACCTGAATAGCGGTGGGGGAGTAAAAATTTTCCTTATCGTGATAATTTTAATGCGTAATGATGCTCTACACAAGAAATGTTTACCATGGTGTACTCACCGACGGCGTAGTACCCGCCAGATAGTGCAATCATTTCCCCAGTACGTTAAACAGCCCTCTCTTACCCCTGTCCATATCCGAGGGACAGAGTGAACTAAACTGAGCTCTCAACTAAACCACTTCTTGAATAACTCGTGCCTCAGATTGTTTGAGTATGTTAGTCCAATCACTACATTCCTGTTTCATTCGCTCAGATTCTTGAGCTGGTTCCTGAACCGTGCAACTTTGTTCTCAACTTCTTCGATGGCCAATCCCACCCCAGGAATGTGGAGGTCCATATGTAGCAACCACTCTGGACTGGAAATCGTTACCATGTTGTGATGCTCAAGCACAATACTCGCCACACGTCACGAACCATACAAATGCAACGAACACCGAGAGACCCAACCCGTGGCGGCGTCGGCTCGTCCCCCGTTTGGAAGTCAAAGACAAGGCACGATAGTACGACCCCCACTTGTCGACTTATATAGCCTCGGGCAACGCTTACGCTCCACTGCTGGGAATTGCTGGCTACCGGCTTTGGTTCGACGCCATTCCTGAGTGGCTTCCCCGTTGGCTGCCATCTCTCCTCTTACACCACGCACCAGTGTTGTGAAGACCTGCATCGGGGACATGACCAGGCGTCGTTGGTGCCCGAGACACACCGGCCTGAGACAGATACTCCCAGTCTAGCTCCACCCACCATACACCGGTGTCGTGTGGGTTGCATCATGGCGTCAGCGGTTGTCCATTTATGTCGGTCGGGGGTAAGTACGTCCTCTCACTCTGGTCAGCAGCCCACAGCACGCATATACATAAACTCGGATTTCAGAGATGTCTCCCTGGACGAGGTCGAAGGTTATAAGGGGATCGCAAGGGTTGGGGAGCGGGCGCATATTGTGAAGATGGGACGGACCGGTTCTGTCACCGCACCTCCTCAGCCTCTCGCTTCTCTCGAAACAACCCTAGGCATACTTAGTACGTCCCGTATGTATATGCTCAATCTGAAACGTCTCTGATGTCTTCATTTTACGCGCTACATATGGTCCAACTCGGCGAGGTGTTTCTTACTGCGTGCGGGAGCGGTATTAATTGTTTTCAATAAAACCCTCTGGCCCGTAACAATGGGAGTTAAAATTCGAGACCTATTCGTTTTTTCTTTTTCCATCTGCACATTTTCCCCATTATATCTAACTGGGCTTGTGACGGAATGTATTTCTTTTCTGTACCCTCAATTTCATGTACCTGTTTAGGTTTTGTGCTAAAAACATTTCTCTTATAAGACTCATTTATTAAATTTTCCCGATTTTCATGTTCTTTACCTACCCTACAAATAATTGGTGCTGTCTCTCCTGTCTGAGTGCCATTTTCTATGATTATCTCTTCCCCAATGCTCTCATTTACTTTCCCGGCTATAACTGCTAGCGAATTCGAGGCTAGTGCCTCATCCTCAACCAAACTAAGAAACTTGGCCTCTCTTGTTTTCTTCATTATTTATTTCCATTCCCTCGACCGTATGTACCCCTGAACTCGGAAATTCGCTCAGGTCTTGTACTACACGTTCCGAGTTACAAAAAATACTCGCTCCACTGAGTCTGATTTCTGTTTCACTGCCACTACTGAATTCCAATTTCTTATTATTCACTATATTCACGCCTCGGCTAATCGAATTCTGTCCTCTGCTAACAGAACAGCCTGATGCATTCACACTATTCCACATGCATACCAGTAAAAGTCCTCAGTACCAGCGTGTACTATAGGGCCTCCTTCAGCTATTTGTAGATTCTTGATTATTCTTTTATATATTTCATGATCGCACAATGAATAATTTACACTTTCAGGCACTAGGGGTGTCATTGATTTTTCTCCTCAACGAATCGCATACGTTCCAATTATTTCTAGACTCATGATTAACCAACATATCTGACCTATAAAAGTGGGTTTCTGGCGGCTGCAAGATCCCTGCTATTTTCTCTAATATGTCCCCCAATAAATATACATAAAATATCATAACATCAGTTGAAATATTCGAAATATCACTTACGTTACTATTCTCGTTTGGGTTCATCAAATTGATACTACTCTGAGGGCTGGAATATTGTAAGCGAGTGGTATGACCCTTCAATACAATCATAGTCCTACTTCCAGGACAAACAAAGCTATCGTATTTTGAAGAAAATCTGATCCATTAATACCGTCGTACTGTGCAAATCACAAGTCCGTAATCAATACATCATGTTTATATGGTATTTGGTCTATTATTCATTCCAATAAACACTGCCCATATATGAACAATGAATGGCCCGAGGCATTCGTAATTTTCACTTGGCAATTATTTAAAGGAACTTCGCTCAGCGGAAACTTGCGACTATTAAATATAGTAACTGCACTGCCAAAACCACCGACGACCCAGTTGAGTAACCGGTGTTGCTACGTTTTTTGGACAATCGAGCGGCAAGTGTCCTACGGCAGTACATAATGCGCACATCCGAAAAAACAATGCCTCAATAAATGCTGTTGCCCACAAATAATACAATTACATGACGCTTGACGAGTGATGCTTGAGCTGCGCGCAAAGAGCCCCGGAGAATTGCATCGGTAGCAGAGTTGCGAATTTCTGTGCGAAGAATGTAGTGGCGTACTCAGAGAATTGTTGATGTATGCTCCAACGTATGTTGGCGCTCTGCTTACTTGCGGTGGCTGTGGCGGTAGAGAGCCAGTCGCGGGTCACGGCGGTGGTGCCATACTATCTGTGCTTTCGTCGGTCGGTTTTGCAACCGCAAAACAATTCGCCCCCGTTTTAACTATGGCATTACTGCGTAAATCTTGCTCTTCGGCGAGAGCGAAAGCTTCCGCCTGTACAATATTCTTCGGGTCACGTACAGTCGCAAATCGACCTAATTCTGATTTTAGCCCAGCCAAAAATTGTGCTGTCTTTCCTAAAAAATTATATAAAGTAAAACTTACACTGAACGTTATCCTCCCATCAAAGAAATACTAAGTGTACTCACAATAAAAGTGCACAAAAGTATTATGGATTGACAATCATGGTAGAAAAGAAAAGGTATATCAAAAAGGAAACATGACCCCCAGACGATTCGACATAATAAATGAACGTGACTAAAAAAAGGTGAGGTTTACCAGAGCTGGGAAAGGCAAGGATTACGATTGCAAATGGAGCAGTCATCACCAGTATTTGCAAGCAGATGAGTCTCAACTTGCTCATGAACGCCGAGTGCTCTTCACGTGAAAAAATAGTATACCGCATGCGACCTCAATTTCAATACTACTATAACAAAGACCATGAAACACGCTGAGGCGTGGAACTTAAGTAGGATGCTGAACATACGATGACCTAAAAGACTAACAACTTAATCACATTTGACAATTCTCAACGGAAAACAACTAGATGTATATAGGCAAATAGAATAAGAACAAAAATTACAGTGAGAGAAAAAGTTCAATACACACACAAAAATTAATAGACCGATTCCCTTATCTCGCGGTAGCTTCATGAGCTCCGTGTTACTCATTCCATAAAACGTGTGTTTATATTGCGCATAAACCTGCAGTTTATATAAATTTAGATCCCGAAATTTCACATCCGTTATAATTACCCCGCTGCTCGTCCTAACCGACTCTTTTTTCCCTTTGTCTAAACATTTTTCAAGCGCACATAAAGAACACAAAAATTATTACGAACCCAAAACGAGGAGAGAGAAAAAAACTTACTACAAGAGCGACAAATCAGTCTCAATCCTCCATGAGAAAAGAAAAATTTAGAAAAATAAAGATTATCTAACAACTGGTTGTGCTTGTTCCGACAGAAAATCTGTGGAACCACATGTCACACCTGACACCACTTGTCGCGACTTCCCCGCTGTGACCCGCATTTGGTTTCCAA
>NNCF01132550.1:0-23107 GCA_002313205.1 Laupala kohalensis | reverse complement strand
TGATTCTCACCCCTACGTCATAACCTACTATCCCACTTCGCTTACCTCTGCGACCCCACTACCGGCGTTGACTGGTGTCTTCACGACACTTCCAATTTTTATGTATTTATGTTTACTAACGTTGGGGAGAGGGAGGTAAGCAAGAAGATGCAGCACGCTTCCTGGCTGTCTACTCGCCACAATGTGTGCAGTAACAGAAAATATATGGTATATTGTGATACAAGTTTTCCCTTAGGACAAATTTTAGCGATTTGATCCATAGGAAACTCTAAATTTTTGATTTGATTACACCCTTAGGGGTGTTTTCCAAAATTTTTCTAATAATACCATTCAAGCTACATGGGAAATCTTGAAAACGTTTCTGCATGATTTTCGTACTCCAAGAACGAACAAGAATTACATTTGAACATGAACAATTTCTGAACAGTTTTGTTGTAAATTGGAAAGTCATGGAAAGGACGATGTGGGAACTTGAGTCAGCTCTAGCGACAGCCCACGACACTGCACCTGGCCCTGATTCCATTCACTATGAGATGCTCAGACAACTCGGTTTAGAATCGAAACTGTTTTGAATCTTTCTAAGCAACGCTAATCCCTACTAAAACCCGGAAAGGACAAGACAGCCGTTATTGAAGCATCGCCTTGACGAGTTGCGTTGGTAAAACTCAAAGTCAAACTATCCCTGAACAGGCCCCGAAGGTGCCCAAGAGGTTCGAGGAGGGTAGAGCTCCGCAATTACTTGACCTCGGCACCAGAAGGAGATTTCATTCCGACCTGTTTGACCCCAGGATAGATCCTGGTACTCATTCTACAGCAGGCTGAGTAGGCCTGGGAGTGTCTGGATGTTGAGATGTAATGAAAATTCCACACCTCACCGGGGATCGAACCCCGCCCAGCCAGACATTCACCGCTCTATCCATTGAGCCACACTGACTCCGATAAAACTCTGGAGAGAATTATCCGACGTCTTGTCTGGAGTCTTGAAAGGCATAACCTGCTGAGTCGATCTGAGTGTGGTTTCAGGAAGTTCCATTAAACCTTGGCAACTTCTCCTGGAAACAGAAATCCAAGATGTCTTCATCCGAAAACAACATGTCGGGACATTCTTTGACATCGAGAAGGGTTACGATACTACATAGCGTCATGTCATTTTACAACTGTGTCTGGGGTTTTAGAGGACATCTTCCTGTTACGTTACAATCCTTTTTGGATCACGTTCCTTCCGTAACAAAATTGGAAGAGACACCTTTAATATCTTTTTTCAAGAGCTGTGTCTTCAGGACGCAGTCCTGAGTGTGATCGTATTTGCTGTAAAGAATCCTGTCCAACATTCTTTTTGTCGATAACTTTTCCTTTTTTGCTCGTTGCTGGTACGGAGCGAAAAATCCAATTTGCCCTCAATAGATTGTATCAATTGTCAAAGACGACTGACTTTCGTTTCTCTGCTGAAACAACACGCTGTCTTTCTAGTAGGAGACCTAGCCGGAACCTCACTTCGCCCTGGAGGACAACGTTCTAAAATTCTATTCTCTCAGTAAATATCTTAGGACTTATATTTGATCAGAGACTTAATGGGATTGAACATCTTACAGAATGAATGGGGTGCTGGTCGCTCCTCCTTGCTCCAACGTTATTGAGCTTTTATAAGATCTCGGTTCGATTATGGCTGCATTGTGTATGGCTCTGCTTGTGCAAGCTACTTAAAAAAGTTGGATAGTGCCGATCGTTCACGAATTCGACTAGTCACGGGAGCCTACCGTACCATTTGGATATCGCTCCAAACCTAGCAACCGCTAGCAAATCGCTAGGAACCGAACCATTTGGATATCGCTCCAATCAAATTTTGGAAACTTTGAATATACGCACACCTAATGTCTTAAATCAAGTTTTCAGTAATACTCCACCTTAAGCTTTGCTTAAGCCGGAGATTAATTTCAGTATTCTGCTATATGACAAGATAAACACTCCAGCCGCGATGTTGAGGGTATACTTCCTCCTAATCCTCGACAAACATCAGGTTTATATTCATGTGTTTACTGACTGGTCGAAGCAGACCGATGGAGTCGGCAGCTCCGTGGTGTTCCCCCGTAAAACCCGTGGCTACCGTCTTGGCTATTTGTGCAGGTTTACTTTGCTGAGTGCTACGCCACATTGACAGCACGGCAATCAAGAAAGTGCTGCCGCAGTTCATATTTCTTGATTTGCTCTGATATTCTAAGTGCCCTTCAAGCAATTCAGACTATGTTCTTAATCGATAAGCTGATGCAGAACATTCAGGATGTACTTTTCTTGCTTCAAAGTTACGGAAAGAACATAATGTTTTGCTGGATTCCTGGACACGTGAGAATCAGATGGAATGTGGAAGCAGCCGTTTCTGCCAAGGCGGCACGTCTCAAGAATAGCGTGGGTTTCTTTACGCTTTCAAAGGGGGACGTCTTAAATTCGAGAATGGAACAAAGAGTGGTTAGCTGTTGAAGGGAATAAGCTCCGACTTATCAAGTCCTCTGTTAAGTCATGGAGCAGTTCCTGTATGTCAGTCAAGTCGCTCGAGCAGAGCATAGCCACTGTAAGGGTTGCCAATTACATTACAGTTTGTATCACTAGTTGCCCTTGAAATAAATCCTAAAGAACAATATTTTTAAGCCCTGAAATCGGTTACGAGGCAGCACAGAGAAATCACTTCTTATTCGTTATAGGATTTAATCACCCAAACATGAAGCAATTTGGAAAACTGAAGATTAGTTGATTTTCCGCTTCTCGTGAAATTCCGTAAATAACATAAGAATTCCTATTCTTGAAACGCGTGGTCAAGAAGTACTATTGTCTTATGAAATTAACATTTATTACATGTGTATCGTTAAATATCATGCTACTTTTAATAAGTCAGGAAATTGTAATTAGTGTTGTTTTCATTTTTTGCATAATGTAGACTTGTTTAAATTTCTTTCTGAAGGTTAGTATAAATGTCATTTGTAGTGTTGTTTTTAGTTCTTTATGGAATCTCTTCAGCTCAGATAATTGTTCATCTGAAATATTTAATTAGAAATTTTGTATTAATTTAATACACCAATAATGAAATAAGAATTTTCTGTTTGTCAACAGTGTATTGTAACATTTTTTTGAATTAAATGAATTGGAATTTCGCGCGCCCACTATAGCGCGTCGATGGTAACTTGATTATTTGTCAGGGTTCTTTTACGTTTGCGCGGCTTTGCTCAATGGTACCAACATCAATTTCGAAACACCTCATCTATTGTACCAGCTTTACTGTAATACAAGAATACATAAGCATAGTGGTAACATTTCGATCACTTACCTTCATTACTTTGCTACCCGATCACTGAAGATTTTAGTAATTGAGTTCTAATTGCAGTAAAATAAAATTACTGAACATGAGATGATTTACTAAGGTCGTGAGTTCGACTGTTTTGATCGTGAATCACACATGAATCCTTTGTAAAGAAAACACACTTTGTTCAAAATAATTGGTATAATTTCCCTTTTCATTACTAACACATAACTGATCCACCCTTTTTACATCTGCTCAATTTATCACTTAAAAACTTTAATACATCCCCAAAAATAGAAAACAACATTCAATTCAGTTTACAAGTAAATATAATATTATTTATACAAGAATTTCACATAGTCTCTTGATCAATGAGTTTTTCAAACTCTCAAATATATGAAACATGCTTGATGAGCCAGTTCCACAATTAGCTAAACGTTATTAAAAATAACATTCATTAACCATTGATTACTTGGCTGAACATCCTTCAATTATTCTGAGTTCACGTGTTAGGTCAATTGTGTCTAAACAAGAGTTTCTTTCACATAACACTTTCATGTCGATACAAGGTAACGAATTCACTAATACAAGCAGTCACTAGTATATCATTTAATTCATACCTTTCTTGCCGTGAGATGTTCGGGGTCGGCGGAAGTGTTCAAGACTCACAAATCACTGTTGCCGTGTCCTACTAATTTATGATTCCATCCATCTCCCACGGTATCAATTAAGTATTCATCACGGACACAGCGTGTCGAACATTGATCACTAGCCAGCACTTAGTACGAAATATATCCCGCAGCTACGTGAGTGGAGTATTCTGTCAGCCATTGAACTCTAATGATACTGAATGACGATTTAGAATGTCACTGTTGTAATGACAGTGTGTCTAAACTCCCTACTTCGAATGTCTCTGTCGAAGACTCAAACTCTAAATCTCGAATCTCAGATGTCGAAAATACAATGTAGAATCAATAAGAAAACCACACGAACTCCATCTAAAATCACGTCTTACCCCTCCCTTCAACAACATAAGGATAGTTGGCCACGCCTCCGACACTCATCAATCCACTTGACTAATCACAACTCATTATAGGTCCCTACTAGATTTCACGTGACACTAGCTCGCACTTTCTCGACCTTGTACCTGGAATTCAAGAGGAAGGTCAAAGATTGATCTTTTTATTGCAAATCAAGAAGGAATAAGAATTATTAGCGAATGGAAGATTACTCCTCAATTAACAAAGAGTGACCATAATGTTATTGAGTTCAAAATCATATCAAACAATATGAATAACCTTGAAGTATTTAAACCTCGGAATCACCAGTAAATTGGAAGAATTTTGGATTTTGGCACGAAGACAATAAGGAAAATCAAAAACTATTATAAAAACCTTGACATAGACAAAAAGATCAACTTCCTTAATAATATTCTGGTCTTCACGGAAAGTGATCAAGGTAAAATTCCTAAAAAAAACTACCAGATATCAAAACTCATTCTTCACAAAGGAAGCTAGTACCCTGTCTAGAGAGGCCGGAAGACTCCGTAAAAAGGTTCAAAAATGCGCAAAATAGCCAATACTGAACAACAGAACTCTGAGGCTGAAGAGCTTTTCCAAACCTACAAGAAAGTAAGAGATAGACTCACAAAGCTCGTGACAGAAACCAAAGAGATGTGGGAAAATTACATCCTAGATGTAAGTAAGAGAGACCCGTGGGGAATCCCCTACAAATTGGCTTCAGAGATAATAAGGGAAACGGAATCTTTATCAACAATAAGGAGAGAGATGGCTTTACCTCTTCTCTTAGTTATACAGTGAATATCATTTTGGAGGTACTTCTACCCTTGGACGATCCTGTTACGGATACCTTGATACAAAAACAACTAAGAACCAGGGCAAATGCAAATTCCTTCTTTAACCAGAAAGTATCGTAATCGATAGAGGAGATTTTGAGGATGCCACAGGAAATCGTAAGGAGAAATTAAAGAAGACCACTGGTATTGACAGTATCACAAACTTCATTTATTTTCAGATTAAAGGACACTTGAGAGACTTCATTTTTAAGAAAATTTCAAGAATGCCTAGAAATTGATTATATCCTAGAAATCTGGAAAGAATCCCAAATTCATCTTCTGCTAAAGTCTAAAGACAAACCAAGGCAGAAAGCCAAATCATAAAGACAGATTAGTCTCCTTTCTGTTCTGAACAAAACTTTCGACAAAATTTTAAATTCTAAATTAACTTGTTTTTAAGATGAAAACCAGATAAATTCTCGCCAATTTGGCTTTAGGATGAATCTGTCAACTAAAGATGCTATTAAATGCCTTTTGAGTGATATAGAAAATCTTGGCCACTCATCCAAATATGTTTGTACATTATTTATTGATTTCATAGGGGCATTTGATAATGCTTGGCTTCCTTTTTTAATACTACAACTTGACAGAATTAAGTGTCCGGAAAATCTGGTAAAAACCTTAATTAGCTTCATGACAAATAGGAAAGCTATATTTAAATTAGGAAATTTTAGAACTACGAGAATGTTAAATAAAGGATGTCCCCAGGAGTCTCATCTTGGTCCCACTTTACGGAACATAATAATCAATGACTTGTTAATAATTTTAAGCGTGCGTGGGTCAAGAGCAGTAGCATATGCCGATGATCGTACTATCACGTTTAGTGGGAATTCCAGAAAAGAAACCGAGGACACAGCAAGTTATATTGGAGAAATTTTAAATTTTTGGACGGAGAAATCCAAACTAGAAATTTAGCCCACTAAGACTAAGGCAATTATCTTTAAAGGAAAAGTATTAAGGAACCCAGTGGTTAAGATCAAAACCAACTCTACTTCAGTTTGTGATAAAATTAGCTGTTTAGGGATAACATTAGATAATAAAATAAACTTTTTTGAGCATATTCAGAAGAATCTAGCAAAGCTGCAAACATAGAAATCTCTTAGATTGCGGTGAACCTCACCGCTAGGTAACAGATTAAACATGTTACGTCGAATGAAAATGGGAGACNCCACCTCAGAGGTCTTTGGGTTTCACAAGTTGAATGAGAATGGTAGACGGGCACGGGTAGCGAGCGGGATGGCGCAGTCGGTAGGCGCATGAGCGCGCAAAGCTCAAGGTCCCGGGTTCGATCCCCGGTCTCGTCTCCCATTTTCATTCGACGTAACATGTTTAAAGCTGCAAAGCTGTTTAGTAAATTAAATGCGACAGCTGCAGTAAATAAGTATTTTAATACAGAATAATTGACTATAATTTACAAGGCAGCTTTCTCCCTATAATTTTCTATAATGTTTCGGTTTGGATCCACAAAATTGAATATACGCACGTAATTGGGGCTTTAAATAAGGCCCATCGCATACCGCTGCTGCTCCTGACCAACGCGTACAGAACTACCTCATTAAGTAGTATGAATGTATTTACGGGTCTATTACCCTTAGACCTACAAGGCAGATATTTAAACGACTGTAGGAGATACAAAAAAGGGGAAAGTATCAACCTAGAGGGTACTACGGTGGAACCGGGCACTTTGGGTAGAAACTGGCAAAATTCGTGGAATCTTACTGAAGGCAAGATCGTAAAAAAATTTCTACCAAAAGTACTTTCATAAAAGTTTATGTACAGTACATAGATACACCATTTGGTGTATAACAGGTCATGGTCCGTTCAATGGGAACTTACATAGATTCATCCTGGTTCCTAATACTGAATGCCCTTTGTGGAATCGAGGGAGAGTCTTCACTGCATACCATATTAGAATGTCCAAGCTATCTGGAGAGAAGAAATTACAGCAAAAGTAAATCTAGATAAAAGTTCACTCTGCAGGTTTTTTCTGTCAAAATATGATCATAAAATCTTCAACGAATTTTATTTTAAAATAGGACAAAGACGCCTCAATTTTGAAGTAAATGGGTAATTATTGACAAAATAATTTATGAGTGGTAAAATCTTATATCTAGGTATTCTATTAAGTCACATTATCATTTACTCTCTTCTCTTATTTGATATCTTCAATCATTTTATTTTATCTTATTTTATTCTATTTTATTTTAATTCATTTTATTTTATTATTATTGTAATTATTATTTAATATTATTATCTTTACTTCTATTTATTTCGTATATTTAAAACATAACTCTGTTATTTTATTTTATATATTTCATCTATTTTATTACATATTTATCTTCTTACTATACGTTGAAATCTATAAATCCTAAATCTTTCACCTAAACTTCCTTCTATTTATTTCATAATCTATCTAAAACTATGTATTAACCGCAATTATTTTCCACACTTACCATTTCTAGAATTTGTATCTTCGACTGTCGTCAGTCAATGCGTAAATATGAGCTGATGTCCAACTCATCCTTACTGACAATGCACGCTAGACAGGAGAACACACCTGCCTCCTCGTGACTAGTGACGGGCAACATGATCCAGCGACCTGGTCATTTGATCATGGCTAAATGGTGCTTCATCAGCTCAAACAGCAAAAGACAATTGTACTTTTGGCCTATTTATTTTATATAGCTAGGTACATAATACTTTCCGAACTTTGGCGACTAACCTTTTTGGCTTCAATTTTAAATGACGAAGGAGCACGGTACAAGCTTTGCTTAGGCACTTGCTCCTAAAAGAAGTTTTTTTACGGTATATGGCTGTTAAAATTAACTTTGCAAAATTTGCAAACTTTCTCGACCTTGTATGTCATAAGATCTGTTTCATTTTTCCGCTGATGCGTCAGAAGGTCGAACAAAGGAGCCTGTAAATCTTACAGTCACGAGACTCCATCTTCTTCCCCCAGGATATCCTGGAGCTCTCGCGACGAAGACTTTCTATTCTTCATTGTGTACGAGACGGGTAAGACTGAATATTGGACAGACAGTGTCAATGATATTTTCCAAAGTCGTTCTGTTGTCCTTCAAACTCTTGGCCTTCCAAAAAGGTTCGGAGCCTCTCGCTCCTTTTGTTAAAATTTTAAGCTAAACAGACGCCCTTTTTCCTCCTCCGGTCGACCTAAATTCACAC
Source organism: Laupala kohalensis (assembly GCA_002313205.1). Taxonomy (NCBI): domain Eukaryota; kingdom Metazoa; phylum Arthropoda; class Insecta; order Orthoptera; family Trigonidiidae; genus Laupala; species Laupala kohalensis. The sequence goes on along the minus strand of NNCF01132550.1, from coordinate 14,780 downwards.
ATCCTCGTTTATTTTCTGCTTCGCAGTATATTTCCATCTGATGCGGTTAATAGACGATTGTTAAACCAAAAACTGTTGATAATTTAATAAATTGTTTAAATAAATTAGATATTTGTTACAATGTATTATCAGGAAAAAGGTAAAAGAATAAAACGAATAATTTCTGACTACGTTTCAACGTTGAATACGCCTTCTTCAGGACATCACTATAAATGTACTGTAACTTTCGTTTTATAAACAAATTATTAAAACTCGAAATTTCATAATAAATAGTTCAGTTGCGTCATCAACGGTTACTAGATGTCGGTTGGAAACTGCCGTGAGAAAATGCAACAAAGTAAATCGGTTGAAAAGCGGTAGATGGCAACGGTCAAAAGAAAAGCGATTGAGCAGAAAGTTCCAGAAAGATGTAAAGCGACCAATTAGAAGGCGTGAGAACTCGACCGACGCCAAGAGTACGATTTGATTGTCTTACTTAGATAAGATTCAGATGCAAAAATCACCTCAGCGAACTTGAGAAAAACGACCAGAGATCATGCGTGCGCGAGACACCGCGACGGCTGGTCTTGCCGCTAGTACCGCGGGCGGAAGACAACTTCCTCTCGTCCGTGCACAGAGAATCGAGTGAAGTCCTGTGGCCGCGTTTATCCGAGGCGACTCCGCAATCATACGGACTCGCAACGCTTAAATCACTGTGAGCGTTACATTATTACGAGTGCGCCTAGCGTAGGAGTACGCATTTCGGGATAACTCGAATATAGTGTGTGATTCGTCGTGCTTGTGCGAATTGACTGTCACCGTGAAGGGACTAGTTAAGAACGATCGGCAATTTTAAATCAACCACCTTGAAGTGCCCGTGACGAACCTGGATTTTCCGTTCTTTTCATCGTGTTCCCACGAGCAGTGAGGGATTGTAAGTGAAGAGTAACAGAGCCCCGCTTGTCACTCTAAGGCTCTGTTTCGTTTTCCGTATATTTACTTGCCAGTCTACACCGATCCCGTACCCATGGGGAGCTAGATGTGTACCATCTATTATCATGTGTACTGATTGTTGTCTTACGTGGCACCTACCTTCCCAGCTGCTATGACAACTACGATACTAAAACTAATATCGGAATTTTGCATGGCTTTTAATTCCCACTATCTACAGGATGATAAGGCTGTAATTCCATGCATGGGGATTAAATCATTCACCCACGTGTGTTTGATATTGCTCCAGGAATTTCGGAGTAATGGTGGAATATACACACATACATAATTGGATGTGTGTAGTTATGAATACCTTTCTTTGCGGATATTTTCGATAGTTTTTCCTGTCACGCACTTCTTAACTCCCACCTCTAGCGGTATCGTGTAACTCATGTGGTATGAAGGGTACATAGTGTCATTGGCAATACAATTATTTATCTCAGAATAACACAAGAACAATGGACCCGACCCAAATATCGGTCTTTTTATGTCTTGCCCCTTTCCTATCCCCAGCTCTAATACCGTACCTCTGTGATCTCAACTTGAGCTAAATGACATTGGTAGTTTAACCATCGTAGTGAAACTATGCATCCGGCGCAATTTTCATTTTTTCATATTTCACTTTTTTTCATTTATTTTTATCCATAAATCCATTCTCTTTCCCCCAAGGGATGCTATTGGTGTCTTTAATCTATGAGACCTTAATTTAAACTTCGGGTACAGACACATAGAAAGCTGGTTTGCGGACGCTTGTTTCCGACGCCTGAAAACAGCGCCGACTTGCTTCTTAGGTTGGACACGTGAAAAGCTGGAAGAAGCCTGCTTCGAACAGGGCGTCCTCTAGTGAAGAAAGAGAGTATTAGTAGATCTTCAGTTGTATTCACTGCGAATTGTGGGTATCGAGAGGGCTAAATAAAAACACATGTTCGTGGCGTCGTGTTCTTCTTTATCGTTCTTGACAGGTTCTTGATTTTCCTTGCGTTAGTGATTGTGACAGGTTCTTTCATTTAGTTACAGGATCGTCGGTTTAGTAGTTTGAGTCAAGTTTTTTAGTTTTTGGGTTTTTTATTTTCTTTAATACATATTAATGTCTCTTGTTTCTCATCTCAAATGCCTTGAAGTAGATAAGAGGGTGCAACTAAAATCGGAAATAATGGTGTGCGAGAGTGTGTATGCGAGGGGAGTTTAGAATTTAGTTTGTATTTTAAGTTAATGCAAACTGTATTCCACAAAAATAGTTATAAGAACGCTTTTTAATCATTTATATCCCTTTTTTGTAGGATATAAACCAGCATTTGTTAATTTGCATTTATGAATGATTTAGTAATGTTACCTCCTGATGCTGGAATGAGAATTGGTATCTAATATGTTGCTGAAACTAATAATGTTTATTTCATCAAATTTGTGTACCATGACCTGGAAAACTTAAGATGTCGTGGATATTGTCTTATAGAGGCTGCACAGTAGCCTGAAATATAGTATTATGGCTGACTATTATCCAAATCATGTTTCGTGAAACCTATTCTTACTGATGTATTGTTTGGAGAGCGAACTTATTTTGTTGACCACCGCGTGGGTCTTGTTACTAATTAGCAAATGTAAATAGAGGCAATATCGAGTTCAGAAGCTGTTCAATGTAGAACTAAAATAAAATAAAATAATGAACCATTATAATATCTGAGGATAGCTAGAACTTCATAGCACTTTCAAGTTATCTGTATTTAGTACTTGTTATTCATAAATTCAACTACTTCTTCAGTTTGTATCATAGCAATAGGTATTAGTTCCAGTACAGCACTAAGAAATTAGATACGTATCAAGACTTAAATTTAGTAAATCCTCTCTTTTATCTGCAGTCTATTACTACAACCTATCAGTAAAATGATTATGACTTCGTGGTTCTGACTTAGCAAAAAATAGGACTTTGAACCTTTCAAATCTTATTTAATTACCTCCTTTTCTGTCCTGACTTGATGAATAAGTTATAAGTACCATTCCACTTTTGTTAATGTTTGATCAAGATTTTTCAAAAAACAAAAATATAATAAACTAACTATGCAATAGAGTTGCCACAGAATTTTTACAGAGCATATTTTAGGTTATTAGTATTAATTTAAAAGTATTTAATATTGTAGTATCAATGTAATTAATCTCACTATTTCTGATACGTGTTTTGTAAAACTTATGAACTTGCAATATCTCCAGCACATGGGTTAACACCACCTCTTCATGAATTCAACTAATAGGCTATCATTAACTTTTCACAGATATTAATGAATATTGAACAGATAATTACAGTTCATAACATAAATTTTATCATTATGTTACCAAAATTATACTATGTATTAAATCAATCAAATAACCCTATCATTTCTTAAAAAAACAGCCAACAGGAAATTGAAATATACATTAAACAAGAATTAGATCATGTTTTATTTACTCTGATATACAAGAGGATTGTAGTTAATGTAATGAAAAAATGTCTCAGATATTCACAGCTGAATTATGGGAACATCCCATCATTTGTCTCGTGAACTTCTCCGAAACCGACGCATCACTGAGACGTCTCAAAACCCTCTTTGTCAATTATAGTATTCTATAACACACGCACACACTTCACTATGCTAACACCACATAAGTCTCAATGTTTTTAGGAATTATCCTCTATTTTGAGTACAAAATTCCAAACGCATATTCTACACGTTTTCATTGAAGCTCTACTCTTTAAATCTAACATTTCTCCCTTTGTACGGTTTCATGATTAAGTCCAGCAGAGGGTACGCATCGTCAGCCAGAAACACCTAAGATGTTTTCACTTGAGTGCCCGGAAGTTCTGCAGATGGTGGTAAATTTAACTTCTCCCGATTCAACCACGAAAATAAATAAGAACCTGGAAACATACTTCCATAGCTCTGCTTCCCATAGCCACCAACATCAATAATTGTGAATTTATTATTAGAAACTACCTCTGCTCATTAAAAAAATATTTAATTGTTTTGCAATTATAGAACATACATCCTGAATTTTTGGGGCACTGCAGATGGATATGTTTTCCATCGATTACCCCCAAAAACATGTGGAAAATTCCGTATTTCGGAAAACTTCCACTATCTTCAGAAAGTGTTCTATTGAAGGCACTGGCATATGGTGGTTTCCTAACTTCCCATAGCACTAGCACCATCTCCTTCACAATTTTCTCCACAATGCTCACAGAGAGACTTTTAAACGACGCTCCAGTTGCCAGGTACCTAGAACCTAAATATTTCACACTGATATTTACTTCAATCAATTCATCAACATTTTGTATTCTACTTTTATCGCTATAATAAAACTAATATCACGTTACAAAATAACTACTGAATTTCAATTAAGATAATTTACTTTCCAAATCACGACTGCAAGTACATGAATGAATATGAATCAGACAAAAGTACAAGAGAATATCTTTTAAAATTTGCATGACTGAGTTACTAACCTCAATTTTGCAACAAGTCTCTCTTCAGACAGACAAGGGAGTTGATGCCAATTCGTCCTTTTTTCGGCAACCCATCTTCGGCGATCCATGGTATGTACTCAAATGTGCTTTGACTCGTCACATTTTAAAATCACTTACGAAATCTATATATGTTGCACTTAACCACACTTCAGATTTCGAAACACCGACGCCTTGAATCGCGCTTTTCACTCCGCTGCGATAGGCTTAGAAGCAGGGAACCAGCAAAGCTGGAAGTCCGTGGAGATCCAGCTTTGCTGGCAAAAGCAGGTAAGCGCCGGCATCCAGCACAACCAAGCGTCCGTTGTGTGCACTCGCATTTAAATGAATAGCTCATTCCAGCCACTGGCTGGCGCTTGCTGCCGAAAGCTGGAAACCAGCTTTCCACGTGCGTACCCTTACACGATATCGGGACATCACTATTAACTGAGCGACACCGAAATTTGTATGGCCTCGTCACTAATATCTGTCATGTTCGATAATTTTTTCATTGCGTTCTCCTCCCTAAGGGTGCTGGGGTTTATACGAGCTGATCGTAGACTTCGACGTCTTCAGGAATATCACTACTAATTTCGTCTACCCCGAAAACTATGATCTTAACACTAATATCAGTCATTTTATTTAAATTTTATATATCATCCCTTTTCCAAAGCAAGTATATTCCTTCATAGGGAATGACCGTGGACTTAAGCGGAATTGAGAGTGTAACTGCTCTTCTGCGTCTTAAAAGATGATGTATTCAACACCAATATCGGTCATTATTTTATTATTTTTACCTGTTTCCCGTTTTTACCTTCCCCTTCCCCAGGGATACTAGGGGTTTATTATCAGCAATGTCGACTGATGGTGAATTTACATAACATTGAGGACGTCCTAATCTATCTTAGCGGCACCGAAATGTATGGTTGCAAATCGAATATCGGATTTTTTCGGTATTTTTACGTGCCACCCTTTTCCCCACCCCTCCCTAAGGGAGCCATAGGTGCCACCATTTTTCCTTTCCCTAAGGGTGCCATAGGTGCCACCATTTTTCCTTTCCCTAAGGGTGCCATAGGTGCCACCCTTTTCCCCTCCCTAAGGGTGCCACCCTTTTCCCCTCCCTAAGGGTGCCATGCATGTTTTTCCCAACAGTACTTGTCGGATAGTCAGTAATCTGTGTATCAAGTTTGGTTGAAATTGCTCCCAGCCAGGACCACGAATGTTTAATGCTCATCGCGTGACGCACAAAGAGGCGACTGCCCTGCCCCAAGCGGAATCTTTAAGCACTATCTTCACAGTTTTCAGGTTGGCGGGCTTTTTAATTCCTTCGTATGGTTTATAGGTATTCCACATCCTATTCTTTTTAATTTGAATTTAAATTTATTTTCTCGACCTTGATATTTTTTCTATAATAAGTTTTAAGGCAGGAAGAAAAACAACAAAGAAATAGAATAAAAAGTACAAATTTATTCATAAAAATTAATTGTATATTAATATTATATCAATGATACAGAACTTCATAAACATCTCAGTCTGCTTTTCTCATGTACTGTAGTAAGAATTATTTTTTTCAAACACAGGAAATGATAAAATATGTTTTGTTACACACAATACACTTAGTTTTGCACGAGATGAGTTAAATACACTAAGAGAACAAATTGAATAATCACATTTATTGACCAGTTATATTAACAACAATTAAGACTACAATACCAGTGTAATTCTCAAGTGCACAAATGTTTCGTAGTATTTTCAATATAACATTTTCTATATTCAACCCAAAATTAAATTCAATCCAAAATTCATTTTCAAAAAGTTAATTCGAGACATCTGATCTTTAATTACTTGTTTACAGATTCTTGTTTTTTCACCTCGTGGTCCCACAGAGTGCATTTATTACTGTAATATTTCAAAAAATACAATTAATACCACCTCATATAATACGTTAACATACTATACACTCCACGAAAAATAAATTACTTACCCGGGCGATGACATTTCGGCTCTAATCCACGAAAACAATCAAAAAACCTCGCTCACAAGAACCACTCGACCGCATGGCGGTTGCTTTCGTTAGCTTTCGAATCGTTTCGAATCAAAGTTCTGAAGTGTTGAATAAGAGCGATCTACCGGTTGCAAATGTCACTATTACAGGCTTCACTAGCGATATCTGGTGGAACCTTTAAGCAGAAAAGTCGACCATAACCGCCTACGAAGCGCCTCTCCCCTGCTCCCAGCACTCATGTTGGGGTGAGATTTATACATAAAACATTTCAACCCCTGACTCTCACATATTAGACGAAACAATTTTGGTTTCCGCCTTCATCAGTCACGTAGAAAATGATCCGATTCTTCTCTCTTCCCTTTGCGTTGACCGACCGTTAGATGAAAGTGAAGAAAAGTAGAAAGGAAATCTGAAGTCGCATTTGGAAGAATTTATTGTCGTCTGTTCAAACCGGGATGGGTAAAGGTTCCTAATGGCCAAAGGAAACCTGATTCACGTGTTTTTACATCTATGACTTGGGAATGTTTGGAGAGGTTTTCCAAAATCATAACTTTAAAACTTTCATTTTTTTTATTATTATGCAATTTAGTGTGGGAGGGGACAGGGAGAGAAGGGAATTTATCACAAGAATCTCTGGGCTCATTCATCCTAATGTTGAAAGTAGTTGTTTCTGCTACATAAAAACTTTTACAATAGTGCAACGTAGAAGGTAAATGCAATTTCTGGAGGTGTATTCTCTTGATTCTCGTTTTTTTGTGTGGATTAGGAAACAGCCTGTAAAGGACGTAGAAGGATAAATGATAATGCAAGTTGTGCACCGAAATTTTTCTCAGTTTGTTTTTCGTGTAGGGATGTCAGAGGGGCGTGGCCAAATTCTTTGTTTTTAGTGAATGATTTTTGGAGGTTAGGGAGTTGTTTATGGACAAGTAGAAAGTTTTTAACTAGGACGTTAGTGAAAGGTTTGAGGCTATGATATCTGTTGAAAAGATAAATGTATCAAATGATAAATAAACCTTTCAAAAAACTTGTATGAATATTTTTTAATTTCATACTTCATTGAGGATTTTCTACAAGTTTTATAATTGTCACTTGTACCACTATTTCTCTAAACCGTCATATGTACCTTCCCTTTCCTATTAGGCGTAATATTATGGAATTTTTTTTGTCTAAATATAAGATTTTTTATGATTTTCAATTTTTAGTTAGGGATTTTAAAACTTGTTATGTATAACAAATAGTATTTTTATATAAATTTCTTGGANCCCTTATTCTTTGTTCCCCCTCATTTTTTGCCCCCCCCTATTTGATGTTTTGATGTATGTTGTGAGATATGTTTTGGTGTGTGGTAGATCAGGAGGGTTTTTAGTGGGTAGGGTTGAATCATTCGGCGAGTCCTACACGCGGGGAGAGTCATGTTGGCTCTCCCTAGTGCGTAACTGCATTTTCCCTATCTGTACAAGTTTTTCGGGCTCCAATGACCTTTGATGTCGACATGAGCCGTTAAGCCCCACAAAAAAAACTTAGCTGGCCGGAATAATATACATACATTTTAAATAAAGGTACATATTTTTTATTTTCGTTACAAATCAAATAATTTTATTGAAATTTTAAGAAAAGGATATATTTAGAAAGAAATATTAACATGATATAATATTGACAATCAAGCAGTACAAAACCGTTGTCTAAAATATATATTTTCTTTTCATATGGGTTATTAAGAGTACCATGCCCCCATGTGATCTGAACTTAAACATAACGACATTGGTAGTAAAACCATGGATTCGACGCAAATAGGTACTTTGCAATATTTTTTCGCGGTCATAGTCTTTTTTATCCCCCCATTTAAGAGTACAAGGGATGTCGTATTCCCATGGGTACCGAATTTAGACGTAAACGATATAATTAACAATTCCATGGTGTATAGAATACGTCAGTACCTTATGGAATGCAAGTTGAGAGAGATCACGCTGAATAGCGACAATGTGTGGGTATTGAGTTTCGTATTGTTAGCTAATTCTAATAATGCGAGAAATGAATTTACGTAAATAATAACAGTAATTCTTTTATTTTATGGTTACTTCAACAATAATAAAAACAAATATTAACTAGCACAGAGTATTATGGTTAATGAAGCACTGTCAAGGCTGCTTGAAATTGAGAAATAATTATGCTATTAACTTACTATGAATTATATGCAATTGTATTAATTGCTTGTGAACATTGAATTATTACATAAGGAAGAAATAGTTTCACAAATTATATGAATACATGTAAAATTAAAACAATATTTGCAAGTTCAAATTGAAAGATATTACACAGAGAGAAAAACATAAGTGAATATTCGACGTATAATCACTTTTACTTAGTATTGTTTCTTCAAATAAACCAAGACATGAAAAAATGCACCAAATTAATTCTCATCTCAGCAACGCCTATAACTGAATGCGTCCGAGATATATGTATTTTACAATAACTTTTACAAGTCATCCCCTTCCGTAGGGGTGCATGGGAGTTAATCATGTTTCTAGCTTCAGTGGTTTAGGTTGTGCCTTGATAGTCTGTCAACCAGGACAAGCAATTGTATATATCGAGATTATTTCGACCATATTACAACGGTTGTTGAATTAGAGCTCAGAGACTAAAGGTACGTTTACATCCGACAGTTATTTCAGGTATGTAAACAGTGAAGAATAATAGGAAAAATATAGGTGTTGTGACGTCGCAGAGAAAAAGTAGCTCCAAGTTGGAGCGACCAATTGTAATAGAAAAATACAGGGTTGCTAGCCCATCGTTGCAACAATTGTAATATAAACAATTATGCAGGTTGAATAATTAATGCACTTACCTAGCTCACTCGGCAAGCGTTCTCAGAGATACAATATGTCAAAAGTCTGTTATAAAGTGACAAAAAGAAGGATCGGGGTTCGTTATATACGTGAAATATGCACTGATCTTTCGTAAAAGAAACACAGCCTTTTATAAACATTGGTTTAATCATTTTACCCTTCATACAAAAATACAATACGACACTTCACAATTTCTCATTTAATCTTCCCCAGAAAATATATGCAACTACTTTGTACAAGATTAAACATGTTACAATTTCACCGAATTGATCACCTTACAAGGACCGAGAAAAATATTACGCTTTACGATCATTTTAATAAAGTTCATCATCCTGATGAAATAAATGTTTATTATTTAAACCTTCCTTCAATTATAACTTCACAACACTAAAAGACACAATTGCCACAAGAGTTTTTGGCCTGTGATCAGTTTCGCTTGAAGAAATTTCGCTTATACATTAAAGGTACCGTAAATGGCCCTTCAGAGAATTATCTTAAAAAAAACAATGGCGACATTCAGCACCAACTGCCGTGGGATGTTGTCCTTCGGGGGGCGTGGACGCCCCTCAACACGTCTCGCTGCTTCGGCCCAGTCTGTACCAACGTCTTCCCCAAATTAGCTGCGGTGCCTACCGGTTCGATTCCCTCATCGGATGTTGGATGTCGATTAAAACCATCTCAAAGCACAACTTGATGAAGATGTAAATGCATCACTGGCTCTCTTAATGTTCAATTTTGCCACTCACCATAAAATCAGATTGTTCATCAATCACTAGCTCAATATATCAACTGTTCCGTTTATTAATGTCAGTTCATCTCATAACGACAACGTTCTAGCATGATCGAATGCGACTTAGACAACGCATTGCCACCTGAGAGTTGTGTCAGTAGAAAATTTCAAAACAGAATATTTTCGAAGATCAAATCACCGAATTCTTTAAATAAATTTCGTAGTACTTGTAATGCTTAGAATGAACCCGGAATGATCTCGAACTCGGAATCATAATAAGCTCAGAATGTACTCAAAATGTTCATAATGATCAGAATGATACTCGTAATAATGTTTGAAAAATAGTGCTAATGGTAAATGATCTCGAAGCGTCTCCGCTCCAATCTTAAATAATAAGATCCCTACTCTACCACAATTAAGCAAACTAGCTCCGCCCAACTGTGACGTCGTTCATCCTCTCTAGCTAATTCGCAGCAATTTGTCAATCACGTGACCTTTCCTCAATTAGTTCAACTTTTTATGACGCATTTCTTTCTTAACCAATAACGGAGCTTAAATTCACTAACACTACACTGTCTTCTAGTCAGTAATTTTCCTATTGTGACCTCTAACTTACAATCAACAGATGCGTGACGCACAATTCTTACAAGGACCTATTCTTTATTAAAAGGTAAAATCCATTCCTCTGCCCTCTGAAAAATAACACTTAAGATTGACGTGTCAACTAAACATCATTTTACCCACTGCATGAACACATGTAAACCTGTCCGATTGCCACCCTTCATTCTTCTGTCCCTTTTTCTTAGGTTTTCAATTTTAGACCTGCATCGTTCTACACCGCCTTAATTGGTTCTCCCTCCTGCGAAGTCTCCGAACCGACCTTCATTCATTCCTTTTACAGAACTCAGCCCACTTGTATTTTTCCAATGATTTCTCACCACCTCACAACTGCTTATTTGTTCTCCCTTTCCGCAGTGTTTAGACGCTCATTTCTACTTCGTTTTGAAACTTGCGAGATCTTTATTCAGAATTGCTTAAACTTATTATGGAAAGTTACTACCAGATATGTATTATGAACCCCGGGCTGCGCTTTGACACGTGCTCAGTGAGGGCCGTCTCTCTCCCTTTGACCATATTTTCTTAACAACTCGACAGAAAGCAGACCTTTCTCAGAACCCTTTGGTACTTGCCTGCGTTTGTTCGATGATTCCTATTGAAAATCGTTTTATATTCGCGCCTGCACGGACTCGCGAATACTAGATTTATTCCATTATTCCAAACTTNTATATATATATATATATATATATATATATATATATATATATATATATATATATATATATATATATATAGTCGACACTTCTATCCTCTTAGATGAAAACACTAATTAGTTGCAAGTTCAAACATGTTCGACACTTGCCGCAACAAGTTGGTTGTTCGTCTACTTTGTGTGTTGTGCAATAAGTATCGTGTGACAATGGGTGAGAAAAAAGAATCCTTTAGAGCAGAAATAGAAGAATTGATTAATATGAACCACGGTCAACCGGAACTATGGGATGTAGCCAGCAACAATTAGAAAGACAAACATTTGACAAAATAAAAATGTTATTTATTAGCAGTTACCTACTTGTCAGATGCGAAATATCGCAAAGTAACAGCAAGTCGGTCTGTCACACTAATAGCTTTTCTGAATTTGGTATCTTGCTTTGATATAAGGGGACCAATTCTACAAGCATGCTTTTAGAAATAAGCAGGTTTTATTCTTTTAAAAAATTCGAAAACTGTACCTGGATCCTCAATACTGAGTTCAGACATTAATTGACTGTAGGCACCGACTTTTTCACGTCTGCAAATCTACTCTCGAACCCACACACGAAGTTTTTTCTTCCTTTTTATGTTTAGAATAATTACACAGACCGCGATGTTGCGTTTCGATGCTTTCACCATGGCAACTTTTCATGAACTGTGTACAGAATGAAAGAAATTTACTATACAAGTAGACACTAAAATCTTTTTTGAACATATGTTGAAAGTGTCAGGTGTAAACGCATCTTTATATAGCTCTAAAGAAACTTTATAGAGCCTTATTTCAAGTAACGCTCTGCTCACGTGCTATTGTATTCAGAGAAGTACATGCTTGTTCAAACAATTTCAAACGGCGCCCTCTACAAATTCTGAGTTAATTTATTAATAGTTTATAAAGTGTTTCCTTTTCGAAATTATAAAAAAATTACTAGATTTTTGTAAGTTCATAGTCAAATTTTATTAAGGGCTCTAATGACCTTGATGTTGGTGAGCCCTAAAACTTCAAAGAAAAAATCAACTTTCATTGTTTAATATAGATTGCCGTAATAATTGTTTAAAAAAATAATCGCCGTCTAATCTTTCATATCTCTGAAATCTTTCAATATTGTGATGTATACCACAGTCTCACGAAATTAAATTTTGTGATTGTTTTCTGTAGAATCAGAAATTGTAAATTTTAAGCTAACGAGAAAATCGATATAAGAAATTTTCTATTAATTCGGAATTAACAGAATATTTTTCTCTCTCTAACAGCCAAAATTACTTTTATTTGACGTAAAAAATAAAGGAATTTTCTAATTTCGTAAATTTTTAGGAATAAAATAATACCCCACATGTCATAGAAAACAGTTTTGAGATTTTTGAGATTCTTCAATTTTTTTATCGACCGCACCAGGAAAATCAAAATGTTTCAACTAAAGGTGATAGAATATTTTTATTAGAGTAACCTGACTTAAATTGAAAATGATTCTTACAGCAATGCAAGGAAAATGCGAAGATACAGCAAATTACGCTTTTATCCATATTTTTCGAACACAAAATATTTTTTAAGTATCAAAGTAGGGTAAGATGATGTAGAACCTATTGTTCGTTCACCCCACCCCCCTGCTAGAATTCAAAACTCATTAAAAGTTCCGCGCCTTTCACTGCCTTTTAGATTTCGACTCAAATAATATGGCACGATATTCGATTTACCTGGTACATGCTTAGTGTCAAAATTAAACAGCTGAATCCACAATACGTATCTTAATAAGTTATCATTAGTAATGTGCAAGTGTAAGAAATTCGAGCACCTTACGATCTGTTCTAATTTTGAAATATTTCCATGAGATACGATATTTCTGAAGTCCAAAAGCAATACCTGTTTTTTCATGGAGTGTTACGCTCATATTACTCTCACTCCGATAGGAGACTCGACTAGCTACTGCAATAATTTCCTCCATTCCCGATATTTCATCAATTTGGATTAAAGTTGCCCCTGCCCCATAGTAACTCGCGTCGGTTTGAAAAATAACAATTTCTGAAAATCAGGATGTGATAAGGTAATTTTTTGGGCANTTTTTTTTTTTTTTTTTTTTTTTTTTACAAATCGAAGATAGGTTTCATTGCCATTGCGAATCCCTGAAGCGATACTATAGTCGTAGAAACGACTATAGTAAGAAGCCACAGCAATAAAACACCTGAGTTGTTTAATATTTCGTGGTGCTGGAATCTTATCAATTTCTCTTACTGTCTCTTGTGGTATAATTCTGAAAGTATTTAAAGCATATCCCAGAAATTGCACCTCTTTCGTAAAAATCTTTGATTTCTCTAAATTGAGATCTACAATATTGTCCACAAAAATTGTAATTGATTGATCCAAAATGTGTTTCAAAATCTTCTATGTGAATTAGTAAATCGTCTACGTATTTCATTACTTTTCTTTTAAATCTATCTCCCAAAATCCTATCAAGACATTTAATTAACCCGGCGCCACTTGTATCAAACCAAATGGGCATCTCTGAAAACCATACGTTATTCCTTCTAATGGAAATGCCGTGTACTTTTGGTGTTCCTTCTTAAATTTCATTTGATGATATGAAGAACGTAAGTCAACAATTGGAAAAAAATTCGTTCCTTCCTCTATTAAACGATTTAAATTCTCTTTGACTAGACGACGGCATGCTACTCGTACTGGATATCATTTTCTCTTAAATAGTGTCTCGTCTGCTACGTTTATTTCGATCTCAAAATCTTATCGGGTTCTGGATTAGATTCAAACACCTTCCAATAATTCCTGTAACACTATTTTCTGTCTTTCTGATAACTGTACTTGCTTTCATCTTTATTATCATTTCTGTTTGAAGACTTTTCACTAAATGACGATCAATTAACTCATCAGCTCTTATTGTTCCATCCAACTTTATAAAATCTCACGTTATTTTCCCTTAAATGAATAGAAACATTATTTTCAAAAATAAAATCGGAACCACAAATAATTAGATATAATAAGTTCTTTACTAATAAGCAAACTATTTCATAAACCTTACTACCTATTTTTTTTTTCTTATAAAACCTGTTGATTCACTACAGCCGATTTGGATTTAGTCACCGTGACGATATTTACTCTATTTATTGGTAATATAGGAATGTATAAATTCACTTCTAACTTTTTTTAAATGTCTCGAAATAATGGCGCTAATCTCTGAACCCGTGTCAATTAACACATCATATACTTTGCCGATACAAAGTCTCTTCACAATTAGTCAGGTTCTGACGTTATTTGCTATTCTTCTTCCGTCGTCTTCCTCGAGTAACTCATCATCTAAAATTACAGTAGAAATGATGGACGTTATGTCAAAGCGCACCGCACCATTCCCAAGCAGCACCACAGACTATAAACCAGACGCCCCTCTCCCATACTAACGGTGTATTAACAGCTTTCAGCGCTCCTAACATTATTCTGTGCAAACT